>VOPJ01006120.1:63313-82761 GCA_014673585.1 Semibalanus balanoides
TTCTCTCATATATATATATATATATATATATATATATATATATATATATATATATATAAATATACATATATATAAATATATATATATATATATAAATATATATATATATATATTTTTCATATATATATATTCCGTTTTTTTATAACAAAAAAAAAATCAATTTTTTGGGGAAATTACAAAAAAAATGAGGGGTAAAAAAAAATTGGAAATAATTATTGCCATTTAATAGACAATTAAATTCCTTCCTAATTCAGTTTTGCGTTTTAAATATTCATTTAATCTATATTTGCTACGATGCATCAAACATTTATCATTATTCAACCCAAAATAGCATGACATGACGTCATCAAAACGTCATTATCTCCCAAAGTTCTGATTCATTTTCAATAAAAATTTAACGAAGACGTCAAATTGATGCTGCATAAGGTACTTAATTTTTTACGTCGTTTTCTGCTATAGTTTTCAGGTTATTGAGAAAATCTGGGAGGGGGTAATATATACCCCCCACGCGGCGCGGGTTAACAGAACCCAAGGAGGTATATACAACAAAAACAATACAATAAAACAATTATTTGTTATATCATTATTAACAAAAGTACCAAATCAAGGCAAATAGCATAGTATTCTCAATTGCAATTATGTTTTCAATTTGGCCTTGCCTTGGCATATTTTGTTTCCTTGTAAGCAGAATACAGTCCTCAAGAACTTTAAATTGCTGACTTTTATTGGCTGTATTGGCGTTATTAAAAAACGGCTTTCTTTCAGACGGCTTTCTTTCAGCTTTCTTTCAGACGAACAAAACTTTTTTCACTTTAATTATTTTGGAGATGTCGAAAGACAAATAACTCAACAGCTTTCCTCATGTAACAGCTTTGATCTTAATATGAATACCAGATAGTCATGGCGGCGCCCTTGGTCGGTGAAACATTTGTGAGGACGGTTGAGGTTGATAGCTCAAAAAGTGAGCTTAAAATTCACCAATCCTACATTGGGGATGTTGGTTGTGTTGTTTGGGATTCTGCACTTGTGTTGAGCAAGTTCATTGACTTTGCCAACGCCGATAAATGTGCTGGAAGTGATGAAGAAAACAACTGTCGAATGGTAGCTTATGCGTCACAATTGATCAAGAAGATACACAACACTACAGCCATCGAGTTGGGTGCGGGAACTGGAGCTGTTGGACTTCTTGTAGCATCTTTAGGGTAATTTGCTGCATTTTGGAACTTATAGTAGGGAAATCAAGTTTGTGTCCATAACATATCTTAATTATTTGAATAGCAATATTGGGGGTGGGGGGTACCGGCCAATATTCCACCATCAGTTATTAGTTATTCCCTAATCCCTATAATATGCCTACCAATCAATTGCAAATAGTACATTCAGTAACTATAAGAGGATTCCCCATTTGCACACTAACTCATTTTAACTTCAATAATTAATATCTCGCTGCATTACTCGCCTCACTTGTCACAAAACTTTGTTTATGAATCAGCTGACACCTCCTAAATAGTCTCTAGATTGGCAGCCCCATAGTTCTTAAGATTATAAAAACACAACAGCTGATTGTCTTTCAATCTCCATGTCCATCCCATTTGTAAACCATGCCCGAGCTAATCCTGACTAATCCCTAGCCACAAAGGGATGTGTTGAAATGCTGCTGGAGGCTGCGCTACATAAACTCAATCCAGCCAGTGGAAATAGGCTAGATGGAGATTTGAGAAAATCCCTATACAAATCTTGATAATTTTTTAGACATCTTGATATTTTGACATCTTGAAAATTATGGGCCGTCCATCTAGACTTTCAGGGGTGTTACTAACTAATATATGTCTGAGGTGCGTGGCTAAAGTATTGCTAATTTTTGTTTGATGAGACAAATTATAAATAACATGTTCATAATAGTGTCTTAAAGGATGTGTAGTGACCTATTAGTTAAGTTCAGTAACTAAATAGTTAAGCTTGGGTACATTACAAATGCTATGGAATATTGGCCAGTACGACCCAATATTGTGTTGCCTACTGTAGCTATAGTGTACCATAACCTACCCTCTTCCAGACATTTTAAATTTGTAAACATGCCTTGCTGCAAGGAGTTCAATTTTGCATTTTTGCACAGAACTTCCCCAAGACTATTCCAAATTAATTCTGATGCCACAGTAATTTATCAAATTCCATAAACTTTAAACCATGTTGGAACATTTTGAAAAACTAGTATGCCTTGTTTCCACTATAAATGTTGTTTACCTTTTTGGCATCACAAAATCTGCACTTAATTGACTCAGAATTGATTCAGTAATCTTTTGGGGTCCCAAATCCCAGTTATACTCATGTCTTCTCGCATATCTCTTATAGAGATGCAAGATATCTCTCATATCTCTAATAGCAATTATAGCTCTCTAATAGATTATGCTGAAATAGTTCAAGTTGAAGCTAAACTCCTCAACTGCTGACCTGTCTGAGCTCAGCTGATATAAGTTCATACAAGATGGTCATGCAGCTGTCATTCCTCTAAAACCCAATGAAATAGTTTGTTTCTGGCAAGTCTGCAACAATGGTATTATAAATGTGTACTAAGTCACTGGTAGATAGTGGTTCTGGTATTTTGTTTGTATAAGTGATTCACCAGCATAAATCTAATCCGAGTCATTTTCAAAAGGTTTTCAATGTCGTTTCTGCTTTCTGGTTGTACAGTTATACTTTGAATGAAAGTTAAAACATGTATTTTGAAATATTGTTAATGCATGTAGTTAAATTCAAATATACATACACGGTGTACCTATATCTTGAAATATTGATTTGTTGAAGTGGCTTGGCATACTTTTTGCTAATCTGAATTATTTAAGTGCCTTACATACAACTGCAGATAAACACATCTTACTGTGCAATGTTCACTAGCCACCTTTTGTCAAATGTAAATAAAATGTAAAAAAAATGTTTGTAAAATTGTAGTCATTATTAGGTCAAGTGGCATGATAATTCTATAACTTGTCCAAGTGTCAAATTTGTTCAGTGTTTTTGCATTGCATTTATATCTATATTAAATTATAAAAATATGAACATGTTTGAAGCATTTGAGATCAAATTAAATGGGCGCAAATTTATATCATGTTAATTGTTTTCCAGATGCAAGACCATCATTACAGATCTGCAAGACCTGATGCCACTTCTGAACAAGAATATTGAGGAGAACAATTTGCAAAACAAAGCAACTGCTGCTGTTCTAAATTGGGAACAGCACAAAGATGCAGATCTGGATGAACCTGATCTTTTGCTAGTGGCAGATTGTGTTTACTATGCAGAAGTAAGTATAAAGCTGCATGTGACGAATTTTACAATATTTCATATGAAATCAGCTTCCAGTAATCAATTTAGCATTTTGATATGGGTATGCCATGTGCTTCCCCACTTTTGTGTTGTATATGTAAAACTATGCCTCCCTGTACAGGGGTGTACAGTTGCTATGGTTCACACTAATGCATACTGATGTCAGCCAGACATGTGCTCGGATCCCAAAAACGGATTCAGAGATCTGATCTCTGGGATCTGGATTCATTTTGATTATATATCCACCTTCACAATTTTTCGATGATGATGATTATTAGTTTTGCTTTAAGGCGCAACAACTCGCAATTTATTGGTGGATCCACTGGGATCATAGATCCGCCTTAACCCGCGCACCGAAGGGGGGGCGGATATACGCCCCCCCCCCTTAGGGTTTTCAGAGGCCTGTTCACGGACCTGCGGTTGCCTGCGGTTCGGTGGTCAGCAGTGGTCGGAAACCGGGAGGGGTAACTAAAAGAGGGGATGGGCGAAAGGTATGACGTCACACGGCTGCGGTTGGTGGCGGTTCGGGCGGTTGACACGAAGCAACCGCCGAACCGCAGGATCAAAAAGTTATGTAAACTTACGCAGTGCGCCATTCAGTGTTCAAGAGGCGCCTGCTTGTGGTGGGTGACGCATGAGGAAAGGGGCAAGGCTAGAACCAGCTGGTAACCGCCGAACCGCAGGTGGTCGTGATTTGGACTCAGGAGTAGCGGGAAATCTGCGGCGCGCACAGCTGTTTTGGCATCAATTACCCATCCGTGAAAGTTTTGACCTAACTTTCAGGGTCACGTCGTCGGGTCTCATTAAATGACCTGACCTCAAGTCACGTTTTCGAAAGTTTGACATGCCAAAGCCACAGTGGTTAGCCAAATAGTTTGAAGCTCACTGTGTAAGGAGTAAGGACATATGTATCTATGCTTCGTATATCTCGGATTTTTTTTATATCGTTGACCTGAGGTCATGACAATTTTGTGACCTCCCATCGATAGGAAAAATTGAAATGCGCACCAATCGAACAAACCTAGCTAAATCTAGTCGGTTTTCATCAATATCACTATGTAGAGCTAAGCAGAGGAATTAATTTCGTAATTTTCTTCCGTGACCTATTTGAGGTCAAATCCGATGTGCCCCCAGTGCTTATGTTTTTTTGTACAATAACTCATCTTCTACGTGGGGCAGAGTGATAGGGTTTTCACCATTCTGTTTCTCTTATCGATTGTCATCAAGTGTTATAGAATTTGACTTGACCTTGATATGACCCCAGGTCAAGTTATTTTTTACCTAGCTAGGTCATCCGATGTATGATTCGATGCGCCATGACGAGAGAAATACGATGAGGACAAAAGCGTTGCTCTAGCTTTAATAAAGTAAAGTTATTAGCAAAAAACGTTTTCAGTGAAATTTAGCATTTTGACATTTGCTGACGTTTGGAGCCTTAACCCGCCATTGGTTGGGGGGGGCGAAAAACGCCCCCCCTCAGGGATTTTCACAATAGCTCACAAACGAACAGCGCTATCAACGCCAAACTTCGGGTACCTTATCCTACATCAATTTGGCGTCTTCAATGCTTTTTTTTTATCGATTTTTTTTCGAGCTATAACGAATTTAGTGACGTCACTACACACCACTTTGGCGCAAATATCAGCTAAGCTCTAACAGGCTATAAATAGACCATATCTTAAGCAAAATGCATCCAAAAACAGTCAAAGAATAGCAAATTTGCAAGGGGGTAGAAAATGGGCTATCTCGATTTTTGAAGCAATTTGGATTTTTGGACAAAAAAAAATGAAAAAAATGCCCACCAAATCAACATTAAAAAAAAAATCAAAACTCGGAAGATATGTATAGAGAACACATATTTACATTACCCAAACTCGAATTTCAAAGCCATATCTCTATTTTGATCACCGATTGCTTCCCAAGTAGATTACCTCCATGACGGTCCCACTTTTTGAAGTAACGTTTTGGTGCTTTATCGACCAGAATACATAAAAATAAATGGTACCAACTGAGTGTTGCTGAGATAAAAACTGGATATTTTAATGCATTTTAAATTACATTTATATATTTTTCAAATTTGACCTCTTTATGACACTGACATTTTTTTTTTTTTTTTTTTTTTTTTTTTTTTTTTTTTTTTTTTTTTTTTTTTTTTTTTACTGACCTTACATCGGGTCAGAATCTGAAAAATGGCTGCCTATAATCGAGTTATTTGTGTATAGATAACGCCAATAAAAACATGTGTCGCATGATCTCTTGCAATTAGTGACCTGATTTTGACCTGACTCTTTTGACCTTGACCTTTGCTTGAGCATTTTAACTTTTGCTTATACGAGAGACACCTATACATTGAAAAGAGCACTTTTGGTGCGATTTTTCNNGATATACAACAAAACACCAGACGGTCGAAGCCACTGGTTTAGTCAGGGCAAGAGACCGGAGATTCCCAAACTGGGGTCCACGATATCCCTGTGATGGAGGGGGTCGTGAGATGATTTGAAGGGGCTGCAGAACCGCCAGTGATAGCCGCTGGAGGGATCACGGATTGAAAAGGTTTGGAACAACTGATCGAGGAAACTGCTCTTCAACTGTTTATTATCAAAAGTAGACCAATTTAGATTGAATTATACCTAACATACGTGTGTGTAGCGTGCATTGCAACAGCAAAAAAGCAGTGCTGTCTGTTTCGCTGTGTTCTGTTCAGTTCAATCTGCTGCGAGTCGGCGTCGGCTATCAGTGGACAGTTCCGTCTCCGCCCCAACCCCACGTCAGCGTTCAGCAAACATCGTGCATCGCCTGCAGATTCGCTATCGCTGCTTTGAGTGCCGGGCCGTGACACAAGCTGCACGGCCACCCAGATACAGTAAGCAGAGGTCTACGAGTGCCGGGCCGTGACACAAGCTGCACGGCCACCCAAATACAGTAAGCAGAGGTCATATAAGTGCCGAGATTTGTCGTTAACGACGGATCTAAAAAAATATGTCGCTCAACGAAAACTCCTTGGTATAAGGATTGTCGCCACATATCCCGCCATTGGCTGGGGGGGGGGTGAAAAACGCCCCCCTCAGGGATTTTCACAATAGCTCACAAACAAACAGAGCTATCAACGCTAAACTTCGGGTACCTTATCCTACATCAATTTGGCGTCTTCATTGCAAATAAAAAAAAATTGGTCGAATTTTTTTCGAGTTATATCGAATTTAGTGACGTACTACACACCACTTTGGCGCAAATATCAGCTAAGCTCTAACAGGCTGTAAATAGACCATTCCTTAAGCAAAATGCAATTATAAAACCTCAAAAGATAGCAAATTGCAAGGGGTAGAAAATGGCTGTTTTGGATTTTGGAAACTTTTGGATTTTGACCCCCCCACAAAAAAATACCACAAAATCAACATGTTTCAAAAAAAATAAAAAACGGAAGATATGTAAGAGAACCACATATGTACATTACCCAAACCGAATTTAAAAGCCATATTTATATTTTTGAATCACTGACTGCTCCCCAAGTATGATTACCTCATGACGTCATTTTTTAAAGTACGTTTTGCGGGGGCCTTTATCGACCAGATGCATAAATAAATTGGTACCACTGTGCTGCTTAGACAAAACTGGATTAAAATAAATGCATTTTAATTTATATTATATTTTTCGCAATTTGACCTTCTTATGATCTGACCTTGACCTTATATTGGGTCAGATCTTGAAAATGGCTGCTATAATCGAATTATTTGTGTAGATAACATAAAACATGTGTCGCAGATATCTCTGCAAATTAGTGACCATATTTGACTTGACATTGACCTCTTGACCTTTGCTTTACAATTTCACTTTTGCTTATACGAGAGATGCACTATACATTTTAGCAGCACCTTGTTGCTTTTGTCTCAATATACGGGTTTGCGATGGGAAAGTATGACTCAAAAAACTAAAAATAACTACATTTGAGCCTTTGACCTGACTAGTTAAACTGGAATATTGACCTTTAATTATACATTGGTACACTTAATGAGTGATCTCGTTGAGAGCTTTTCGAATTGCCGTCTTGCGCGTCTCGCTGCGATTATTGGTTCGGGAGATAACGAGGGGGCGTTTTTCGCCCCCCCCCCAGCCAATGGCGTTCGGCTGAGACCCCAGCCAATGCCGTGATATCAAGCAAAATACTTTCAGCTAGACGCCAGGATGGACGTTTCACGAGCGAAGACGAGCAAAGCAAAATGGATACCAAGTTTGAAATCTGCATCACAAAATGTCTTAGAAAAAAAAAACAGATTAAAAAATGTAATCTCAGGTCATCGGGGGTCAGTGACCTCGGTTGACCTGTGAAAGTGCATGACACCAGTGGAACATATATACAAATGTAAAATGAATGCTAAATTTGAAATCAGCGTCGCAAAATGTCCTATAAACTGTCATAGGACAAACAAAAACATCAGGTCATCGGAGGTCAGTGACCTCGGTTGACCTCTGAAAAGAGCAACTGAGTTCACAATCTCAGTGTGGAAACCATAAATGTCACCTGTTGACACCTGTGCATATGCTACTTAACAGCAAACACTGGGAAATTGCATAAGTTACCAGCACCGATACTATACGGGACGCCAGTTGCGCCCGGCATGGCCTTGAGAAACTGGTCATAGGTCACGGATCATAGGAAAATAACTTAAATTGGCTCGATACCACTCGCTATAATGCAAGTAAATGGGCAGGGCTGTCGCGCAATATCTCATCGCGTGTATTTCGGTTACCCGCATTCTATTCAGTATTCGCCACCGGCTAGCGTAAGATCAGTATAGTATAGTACCGTTGGTGAAAGGCAAATAAACTATACTAAACTAAACTAAAAGATCGGACATAAGTCAGTCAAAATGTAAATATATATCGCTTTAGAGTTCGGTTTGGGCATCGTCTATACTTTGTTCTCCAATACATCTTCAGTTTTTTTAATACCCTTAATTGAAAATTTGGAGTTTTGGGATATTAAAAAAATATCATCACTAGTCCTTTTTTCTAAAATATATTGCATAACTGGAATTCAGATTGTAAAACCAAGTATGGACGATTCTCAATTTGATTTTAAAGCAATATGTATATTTTTGACTGAATAAGTCCGGTTTTACGCTAGCCGGTTGCAATTAGAATGCGGAAAACCGAAATACGCATAATGGCGCTCGCTACCGAGCTACCCCCAAAAAATCGACTTTTGACAGTAAGCGGACAGCCGACACGATGGACTGCTGCCGTTACCCTGGTAAGAAGCTCAGGGAAATTATATGTGTAAATCATTGAGCGTAACACGAAAAACGATATAACGGGAAAATACTTCACGCGATGTGAAGGGGTTCCTTCACCTTTCTAGGGGATTCCCCGCCCCCTATTCCTACGCCTATATATACGAATAAACCTATACGCTCGCTCAAACAAACACGACCAGGCAGGGGCGTAGGAACTCATTTGAAATTGGGGGGAAACGGCATTTTGAAGTCGATTCTATCCATGCAACGTCCATAGGCGTAATGCTAGAATCCGAAAATATTGGGGGACAGTTGTCCCCCCTGCCCCCGGCTCCTACGCCTCTGCGGCCAGGGTCCTACTATTGCAGCGGAAAGGTGAAGGAATCCCCTCCACATCGCGTAAGGTGTTTTCCCGTGATGTTACTGGCTTCGTGCCTGGCCGTGACTCAGTGCCCCCCCCCGTCCCCCTCCCTTGGCGAGAACCGTTCCACTGCGACTGACTACCACGCTGTTGGGTTCTGATGACTCACACGGTCGTATATAATTCAAAATGGAACAAAAACAGGTATTTGGATGGGAATTGGGATGATTGAACAAATATAGGCAGCTCAGAAAATGAGCTGAGATCAATACAAAACAGATCAGCACTAAACATTAGTTATTATATGGCAGACATAATGATAGCAAATTTTATTTGTGGATACTTGCGGGTATAGCTGGCAGCCTATATATGATTATATGGTCATGTGGGTAGTGGTGGGTAGTGAAGGGGGTTTGCAGGTCGGGTCGGGCAGCCACAAGCCTGAAAAGTGACACCTCTATTGCGCGCTATCAACTTGGGCGATTCATCTGTTCAGCTGATATACGAGTCAGGGTCACAGAGCGGCGTGCGCACATGAGATCAGATCCACGTGACGTATAGCTTACTGCAATGTCCGTGAAGTTAGCCAACAGCCAACACAACGGAAATTTGCAACGTCAATGTTTTTAGCCCAAAATACGCATGTAGGTCAAGTTGTATACGAGGATTGTGAATCTGATGTTCTTTGTAATGTCAAGGTCAAAGGTCAAGGTCAAATGAGTAAAGTAGGACCTTATGTACCTTTTTGTGGACAAACACGGTTGCACGGTTTTTGGTGACCTTGGGTGATCTCCGTACAACGCACCGCTTGTCCACAAAAAGGTACATAAGGTCGATTTTGAGGGTTCTCGGTAGTTAACCCGCCATTGGCTGAGGGGGGGGGGCGAAAAACGCCCCCCCTCAGGGATTTTCACAATAGCTCACAAACCGACAGCGCTATCATCGCCAAGCTTCCGGTACTTTATTCTACATCAATTTGGCGTCTTCAATGCAAATAAAATACAAATCGACGATTTTTTTATCGAGTTATATCGAATTTAGTGACGTCACTACACACCACTTTGGCGCAAATATCAACTAAGCTCTAACAGGCTGTAAATAGACGATTCCTTAAGCAAAATGTAATTCAAAAACGTCAAAAGATAGCAAATTGCAAGGGGTAGAAAATGTCTATCTCGGATTTTTGAAATTTATGGATTTTGTTCCCCCNAACTTCACTAAAACAATGCCATGTGTGAGGCCAAACCCAAACTCAGCAACAAATTAGTCCATTTTCTCAAAATTAGCCCTCATCAATTCATCACATACAACTAACTTAACTGCTCTGATATTGGTGACCCAAGGCTGCCACAACAACCTTGAAAAAACAATAAACCAAAAAATAACACCAAAGCCAAAACCAAACGCAGCAACGACTGAGCCGATTTTATCGAAACTAGCACCAATCGATTCAGCGCATACCATTTACTCAGCCGGTTTAAAACTGGTGACCCTAGGTCACCATAATGACCTTGAAGAAATATAAACAAAAAAAACATCAAAATTAAACCCAAACTCAGCAACAAATTAGTCCGATTTTTTTCGAAAATTAGACACCTCATCGAATTCATCACATACGAACTTAACTTAACCAGCTCTTAATACTTGGTGACCCAAGGCTGCCACAATGATGACCTTGAAAAATAAAAAACAATAAAACCAAAAACCACATCAAAGCCAAACCCAAACTCAGCAGCGGCCGTGCCGATTTTCTCTCAGCCGTTCTAAAACTGGTGACCCTATGTCACCGAAACTGGTGATTCAATGGTGCCCTTTAAAGGAAATATTTCACCTTCAACATGTGTTTTGAACTGAGATAGCCCCAACCAGGAATTTCGTGTGGATAGCACGTGGGCCCGGCGCGGCAGAGCGTGAGGCACCGTGGGGCAGCCACAGCGGGTACAGGGGCAGCCACAGCGCCAGTACGGCCCCGCGGGGGCTGTACTGGCGTTGGCACCCAAAAGAGCCGGGTTCACGTCCTTTTTGCATACGAAAACCATGCGGTTTTGGTCAGGCAGACCGACCGGCCGACCGCCGCCCGAGCAGAGGGTGCGGGCCGGACGCGGCTCGGACGCAGCAAATCGAGCCTACGCTAGCGGGGAATGATGCACCGCCTGAGCCCCACAGCCCACTGCGTTTTGATTGCGACGGAACTGCGGATCGCGTACGGCCCAGGCGTGGCAACCCTAGTAGCACATAACGTTGTCACAACGTCATGGCAACGTCATGGCAACGTCATGGCAACTCAGACAACGTTCATTGAACCATACACGTTTATTAGCGTCGTGAAAAAGTTGTCACGACGGTCCGTGAAAGTAATGGGTTGCTACAGGGGGGTGTCATCTGCATAGCCGCAATGGTTCCGGCCCATTTTGCTGCCAAAACCTTCGTGTGTGTCACAAGGATGGTAGATTTACAAGGGCTATAGATAATGAGAACCAAAACGAGCCTTTTTGGATACGCAATATTTTGCAATTGTGAAATCGTTTGAATTTAAGCATGGTTTATCAATCAATGGATACAAAAATGTCGTTTATATGTGTGCGTAATTGAGTGTTTTGGCCTCCAAAGCTTAATTTTTCTATAAAACGACTTCAAAAGGACGATAAAATCTGGCAGCAATTCTGAATTTCGAACATGGCGCATCTTCTCCAATGCGATTTTCGCCGAAATGTTTAGGTGAAAATGTTCAATAAATCATATATGTATGTTCCACTTTTATGTGATTTGTCATAATTGAACATTTATGTTGAATCAAATGAGAATAATGTTATTTTTGTTTTTCTTTGAATCGGAAATCATCAATTCAAAAAATTGTTATCTATGAATTAAATGGTAATTTAATCATTCAGATCTCAAAAATAAATCGTGGTTCGATTTCAAAAACAGATGGATTGTTACCAGCTTGATTTTTCGGTCAGTCTGTCACAATGTCTAGCAAGTGTTTATGCAACATTGATTTACATTGTCCCAGCGAAATAGTAGCATTTTACGTGACGTCACAGGATGGTTAGGCATATCGCTATCCTTGAGCGACTTTGCGTCGTGACTGTACCTAGTATATAGGGCCTTGGGTGCTACTAGGAAAGCGTGCCAAATGGATGCGGTCTGATTCGGGACAAGATGGAGTTCGGTCGCGTATAATCTACGTTTCGAATGTGGATGGCGTTATTCTCCGCTGTAACTGGTCCAGCTTCCTCGTCGTGTTAAAGTAGCGTTCGTTAGCGGTTCAAAAACAGCAATTAGTAAAGGTGAACTTAGCTATTTATTTCGCACAAAGAGATACACACAGACAGGTCGGTTCACGGCTCGTCCCAGCAGCTTATAGCTTCGACAAAGCTGAGATGTCTCTCGTCATCGCACCCGACACCGCACGCCACACCTCACACCCACTACCGCACATCACACCAACCCACAACCCACACCCACAACCCACCCCGGCACCCGCCACCCGTACCTCGCAACCCGCACCCGCACCCGCACGCCGCAACCCGCACGCCGCATCGACCGCAAACCCGCACCCGCACCCGCAACCGCAACCGCAACCGCACCCGCACCCGCACCCGCACCCGCACCCGCACCCGCACTCGCACACGCACCTGCATCCGCACCCGGCCGTTGGTGCTTCATACGGTTAAGTCCAGGGCACTATACACTGTTAACCCGCCATTGACTGGGGGGCGAAAAACGTCCCCCCTCAGGGATTTTGACAATAGCTCACAAACGAACAGTGCTATCAACGCCAAACTTCGGGTACCTTATCCTACATCAATTTTGCGTCTTCAATGCAAATAAAAAAAAAATCGACGAAATTTTTTCGAGTTATATCGAATTTAGGGACGTCACTACACACCACTTTGGCGCAAATATCAGCTAAAGAGTGCATTTCCTTCCAGGACGGAAACTCGTATAATCCCTTTAAGCAAAATGCAATTCAAAAAGGTAAAAAGATAACAAATTGCAAGAGGTAGAAATGGCTATCTCGGATTTTTGAAAATTTTGGATTTTGACCTCCCAAAAAACTTTTTTTTAATGCCCACAAAATCAACATTTTTTAAAATTTTCAAAAAACCGGAAGATATGTAAGAGAACCACATATTTACAATACCATCAAAACCGAGATTTTCAAAAAGCCATATCTCTATTTTTGAATTACTGATTGCTTTCGCAAGTAATGATTAACTTCCATGACGTACTTGTTTGAAAGTAACGTTTTGGGGATCTTTAATTCGACAGAACATAAAATAAATGGACCAATGTGTTGCTGAGACAAAAACTGGATTATATAAATGCATTTTTTATTTACATTTATATATTTTTTCAAATTTGACTTCTTATGACCTGACCTTGACCTTATATCGGGTCAGATCTGAAAATTGCTGCTATAATCGAGTTATGTTTGGTGTAAGTATAACCCATAAAAACATGGTGGTCCGCATGATCTCCCTTGCAATTAGTGGACGCTGAAATCTAACCTGACCTTGACGACTGACCTTTGCTGACATTTTCACTTTTGCTTAATACGAGAGATGCCACTATACATTGAAGAGCACTTTGTGCGATTTTCGTCTCAATATACGGCTTTGGATGGGAAGTATGGTCAAAAATTAAAATAACTATCATTTGACCTGTGACCTGACTGTGACTTGACATATGACCTTATTTATAAATAAATAAAAATGAGTACGCTTAAGAGTGATCTCGTTGAGAGCTTTCGATTGCCGTCTTGCGCGTCTCGCTGCGAATTATTGGTTCGGAATAACGAGGGGGCGTTTCCCCCCCCCCCAGACAATGGCGTCGGCTGAGACCCCAGCCAATGCCGGGTAAGTAGTTCTCCGCCGCGGTCGCGGGAGCCCTGCAGTCACTTTGTTATAGCGGCGTCTATTTCAGACAGGCTGCAGCCGCCCGTTGTTTTGAATGACTTTTCTTCCTTTGGAAAAAATCATACGGGCATCGTCAAAGGCTATCACGGATTATGTTATGTGTTATCACGGGTTAATATAGTTGTATGCATGAGTGCAGCATTAATGATTCAGTTTATGAACGAGCAGAAGGCGAGTTCATAAAACTGAATCTGTAATGCCACGAGTGCATAAAACGATTTAGTGCATGGCCGAATACTGGCTGTTTAGAGCACAAGTACATTTTTTTCAAGAGTTCAATGTAGCGTCATTTACCTGAGGCCTAGCAGTGTATTATCACTTTTGGGAATGCATCAACACTCTGTCAACCACTGTCCACTACTTTGTTTATACTCTGATTGGAGCTGTATCGTACTTGCGGTCACATGCAGCAATGTGCTCACGCATATATGGTGTTAAGCATTACTGAACGATGCTGGTATGTAGATGTTTGTGATCGAGGCGTTTTTTGAAATTAACTTGCCACGAGCGAAGCGAGTTGCAAGTAATTTGAAAAACGCCGAGATCACAAATATCTACATACACAGCAGAGTTTAAGTAGTCTTAGTTACAACATATGTCGCCAGTGCGGTATGCCAGTGCATAATGCGGAAAATACCACACTCCACGCGCTAATGCTTTTTACATTGCTCGGCATATGGTAATTGTTTATACTCTCATTGATTGTGCAAAGCATCGGGTAGTCTGCAACCTGCAACTCTGAATTAATGCCGACTTTGAGGTGCGACCTTGCTTTGTCTGCGGCCTTGCGGCGAACGCTCGATTTCCTGTCACCCAGCACGCGACTCATCTTGGTTGCAGCGCCCTAAAGCCCCAATCATCATCACGCGACTCATCGGTGCAATCCCTTTGCATCGCGACATTGCATCATCGCGACTCCCTTTGCAGAATAAAAAAATATATGAATTTATTTTTTTACAATTTGTTATATATGTAATTTTGCATTTACATTTAATTATTTATCCAGAACAAATAAATTATATTGTTAAGAAATCCAATAAAATATATAATTAAAATAATTATATAGTCACGACTACTTTGTCAATAAATACAAAAGATAGAACTAAAATCAATTTTGCCGCTCAGTCCGACTGATCTGCATGGTGCAAAAGCGTGACATATAGCTCGTGAAAGGCCCCAGTGTAGCTAATTATTGCAAAGCAAAGCTGAATAAGCTGATCGTTCTTCAATCTGAAAAAAGTTTTACCTATTGACCCAATAGTAATGCAAACAGAGGCTTTTAGCACATCAATATTAAATTACATGCATTGCTATATATTTAGGATTTCGAATTTCTTCGCCACAAAAAATGGTGGTGTCACATTGGTCAGCCCATGGTGCAACCCTCAATCAAAATGAAGTTCCTACGCCCCTGTCCGTGGTTCTAAAAGCTTTTCATTTTCCCACTCATCTTCAACAAGTTATTAGGCAAGTACTGTCTTATATGCGCCACGATCCCTCTAAATCGATGACGTTTTGATGACATACGTGCTTCTAAGCAGGCTGATTTCGCATTACTTAGAGGAAAAAATATTAATTATCACCAAATAATTGACATTTTAATTTGCTTTTTCCGCGTAAATATGTTTTTTTTTTACTTACTAGTAATATGATACTTAATTTCGTGCTTCTCTTCATCATTCCTGAGCTTTTTCTCGTTTTTTTCAAGGTGAACTATACCCTTTAAGCACATGGTCAATAGGAAAACAGTCCTCGGCCATGCACTTAACCCTATCAAAATATCCATACAAATATGCTAGCATATCGTTAGCGCCGGAATCATCGATAAATAGTATACGGTCACAGTAATGCTCATGCATGTGGCATACTTACCAAACGTGCATACTTATAGCACAGAAGTGCATAACTTACCAATCGCACGATATTATTATGTTGTGGAGGCTATGTGGATACGTGTATCCACTATACTAGTTGCTGTAACGCTGCAGCGTTGCAGCAACTCACCTCTCACTGTGAGGTGCAGAATCGTGCCCCTGAAGGCCATTTTCCCACTTGGCCACACTTCGTTTTCCCCGTCATCGCCCCGTCATCGTGACCGTCATTCTCATAAAGATAGTAGATACTCAGCCTGAAATGTATAAGATTATGTTGTAAATGAAGCGGCTTGCAATGTCAGTAGTTCTGACCCACCTAACCAAATATGGGGTGTTCTTCTTTGACCAACAACACCAGACATATACAGGCAATTGTGATCGATTGTGATCGAAGCAGCCGCATTTTGGGAGTTACACTTGGCCTAGATATGACAGGAAAATAACACATTTATGTCGCTGTCGCTGTCGCTGTCGCTGTCGCTGTCGCTGTCGCTGTCGCTGTCGCTGTCGCTGTCGCTCTCGTTCTCATTCTCGTGCTCGTTCTCGCTCTCGCTCTCGCGCTATCTTTACGCATAATTATACCCTGGCGTAAGTCAGCGAGTAGCCGTGTCGCATCCGTTTCTTATCACAAAATATTGTATAAAGAGGGAATATTTTCCATTTGGAATACTTGCATATGCTAGACGATATTTTGGGCTACATTTTGATATAAGAAATAACGTTGTTAGGATAAGATAACATACCTAAATGCAGGTTTAAGAAAAGGTAGCATTATCGTGAATCAACATTTTATCTCATCAATATCGAACAAAATGTTTGACACCATCGTGTTCGTCTCCTCAAGACGCTTCGAATCATATGCATAATGACCTGGAAAGGTCAATTTTTTTTTATTATCCTGGTCAAGGTCAAGTGGTGACCCAAGTAGGTCATATTGTATATGTTTCGATTCGTGTTGACGAGCCAAGCAAATTGATACCATTTGTGCGTCTCTATAGTTATTATATCGAGTTATTGACAAATCGATACGTGTGACCTCGGATGACCTTGTAATATGTCACTTACCTAACAGATGCATCTAGTTAACGAAACCCCTCTTCGGGGCCGCTCGTGGGACTGCCATATCTTTCCACGTGTGTGTGTGTGTTGTGTGTTGGTTGTGCTTTGTGTGAGTGTGTGTTGTGTCGTGTGTGTGCACCTGTGTGTGTGGTGTGCGTGTGTGTGTGTGTTGCGCGCGTTGTGTGGCGTGTGGTGAGAACCTGTGCGTGTGTGTGTGGTGTGTGTGTGTGTGTGTGTGTGTGTGTGTGTGTGTGTGTGTGTGTGTGTGTGTGTGTGTGTGTGTGTCGCCTGACCCACGCAAACTCTCTCCCCGTCGCCCGTCACCCTGTCCCTGCACATAAGCCTTTGGTGTTGTTTTAGACGCCCGGTTCGGCCTCTGCTCGCCCTTGAGTAACCATTAGCCGCTTCGCCGCTAAGGTCCCATTTGCTAGGTTGCTGTGGCAGACAGTGTCGTGTGATCGAGACACGCAGACGACTGTCATTGAACACTAGCATGGGTTAGGTGACATGACCCGCTTGGCCAGCTCGAACTGGCTCGGATTTCAGTATGACCATTGACCACCGACCACAGTCGACCACTCAAGATGCCTCTCACA
Organism: Semibalanus balanoides; assembly: GCA_014673585.1. NCBI lineage: Eukaryota > Metazoa > Arthropoda > Thecostraca > Balanomorpha > Balanidae > Semibalanus > Semibalanus balanoides. Next base: position 80,684 of record VOPJ01006120.1, read on the forward strand.
TGTCGACTGAAGCGCGAGAGAGTCACGGTTACGGCAGTGCTGATAGATGATACCTCCGAATCTGCCCCTCCTTCTTCCTCCGATTTAATGCGATGTTCCGCAGCCCCGCTATTAATAAGGAGAAAATTGTATTAACACCGACGAGATTTTCGATCTTACGAGCGAACTACTACCGAGTCAGCTGGGCTGTCCGACGTTTAAACGTGCGTAAATCGGGCATTTAATCGCTACGCGCTGGCTTGCGTACTAAATAACACCGATCAGCCCCTCTTTCTTTTGGATCCCTCCGACTTCCTTCCCCACCAACTTACGCACCCAGGAAGCGCGGGCGTAAGGCAAGCGCGTAAGAAAGTTATGCGCCTTTGGATCCCCCCAGCATTTTTTGTTTTTTACATGGGGCCTTCTAGTCCTGTGTCGAAAGTATAGGTACTTAGCGCAACGAGGTAATCCATTCACCACAACCCGTTTTTCGATCTGCTCTTCAAATATGCTATTTCAGTTCAAAACCCATGTTAAAGGTCAACCCTTTAACATCAGCCCTATATGAGAGTTAGGGCGAAACACCTAGCTGCAGATCCCCATTAAAAGTATTGTGGCTACGCCGAACAACTGTAATTTGGTATTAGTCATGGCAGAAACGTTTTTAAAGAAGTTAGTTGGTCAGGTTTTGAGATTCAGTGCTGGATAATAACATTTTGCAATGTGTTGTGTTCCTAGCTTAAAAATATATTCTTTAACGTTAAAATGTCTTCAAATTGTGGAAGTTTTGTGTCAAATACTACGTTGGTGGGCCAAAAACAAAAGTAGTGGGAAAAATGTTGCCTTACCAACTTTGTCTGCCTGACACGTTTTTGTTCAAGGGTGGATTCAAAACGACAAATAGGTGCTTCAGGGGCCAAATCCAAAAATATATCAGATTACCTTAAGTGCTTGACAGGTTTTGTTCTCTTAGGCTTGAATAGGTGATTTGAAACATTTTTGTGACTTTAGTTGAAGTTCATTGGATCTCCTTTTCAATTAAAAAATGTGACGATTTTTTCTGATTTCAGGGGCCATGGCTCTTTCCATTGGCGGTGTGCGGCTTCCATATTAGGTGTGCGGTGCGGCATATCTGCCAGAGAAGAGACGATTTTTTTTTTAATCGGCACCAGCCTTGAATGCTCATAAAATGTACCTGTACGAAATTATTATGAATGCAGACCTTATGATTTAAATAATCGTGATATATAATTATATAGTATTACATGTATTTATTTTCCATTTTAAGTGTTTAAACATTAAAATGAATTATGAAAATCCCCGTAAAGCTACAACTGAATTTAAAATCTAAATTTGCCAAAAAAATGGGGTGGCTAGCCGAAATTGGTTTCGCCCCGACGCCCCCCCCCTATCCCTAACTTTGAAATCGTTCCCGGGCCCCTGGACATAGGTGTATGTGACGCTTGGGTATGTGAGAATGTATGATAAAGGAGCAGGGCTTAGAGCCTGTGGTTGATCGCCGCACCACAGGGCACACAGCACTCTGGACACGATCAGCTCCCCGCTCGCTGACGTCATCCGACCTTGAGTGGGCCATCGCTGCCAACGACCGGAGACCATCCCAGTCAGTGGTGCATATAGCGAGCGCTTAAGTGACTCGAACACGGCCTGCTAAACCGGGTCAAAAGCAGAGTTCGTCATGGGCCGGGCTGGCCCATGGACCATGGGCTGGGCCTCAACTTAATGAGGAAATCGCTGGGCTCTGGACGGGCCTGGGCTGAGAATGTTGAAGTAATGCGGCACGCGCAAGCCAGGTCAGACTTGAGCTTACAAATATTTTAACCAACAGGCTACTCCACAGCAACACACAGGTGAGTGAAATTATTTCACATTTAAAGTATATAACTAAATATGCTAGGAGAACGGTTGCAAACTTTGTGTAAATCATTATACACTGAGAGAAAGAAGTACTCTCTTTTAAGAGTAAAGGGGTCGTCCACTGCAGTGGCGGCGGAACGTTTCTGGGCAAGGGGGGCACTTCGATTTCACTCCCCAAATTTCAATCCTCAGCCCAAACGTGAAATGTTGCTGACCGGGGG
>VOPJ01006120.1:84278-150713 GCA_014673585.1 Semibalanus balanoides
GGGGGGGGGGGTCGAACACCCCCCTGCGGTTTGATCGAGATTACCAAAAAGCGGCGGCGCATAGCGCCGCCAAATTCGGTCTACCTTATCATTGATCCTTACTACACCTGTTAACATTTTAGTTTCGTGTCGGATCAGGTCAGGTCACCAGGTCAGGTCAAGTGACGCCACCTCCAAAAAGGTTTGCGATCGTACCATGGCCACAGTTTCTGATGGATTGATAGTGAAACTTTCAGGATTGCATGAGGCCATCAATATCTACATAACATCTATCTCGGAGTTTTGATATCGGTGACCTGAGGTCGGGTCGATTTCGTGACCTCTCCATTATAAGTCAATGGAGAAATATTTAAATGCTTCCTATTTCGAGGATATGCATGATATCAGTCCAATTCCTTCTGGGTAATCCTATCATAGCATATTCTTTATGATCCAAGTGCAGGAGGTCATCCGAGATCACCAACACTTTCGTCAATTGCTCTCGACATAATGCAGATATGCGACGCATTGGTGAAACTGGCACCAGTGTGTTGGTCTCGTCGATACAAGTCTCCCAATATGCAACATGACCTACTTGGGTCACCACTTGACCTTGAGCTGAGGTCAAATGTTTAAGATGACCTTTACATATTACCATATATGTTTCGAAGCGGCTTGACGAGAAAAACACGATGGTGTGAAAAGCATCGCTGTGATTTTATTAGTAAGTTAATAGTGAAATCATAGAAAACGACAATTTTGAATTCGATGACCTCTGGAGCCTAAACTATTGACCTCAGGTTAAATTTGATGACACCTTAGCAAAAGAGCGTTTTGATAACTTTCCATTGTTGTTTCATTTTCTTCCCGATAAGCTTGGTTCTCGAGATATTAGCGGTGTTACCGGAAAAGTTCTTATTTAAGAAGAAAAAATCGACCAATGACCTCTGGTGACCTCAATATTGATCTGAGCCCCAAAATGACGAGACACTTCGAACTTAATTTCGAAGAGCTTCGAACACGTTCTTTTTTTCGCTACGTCCGATAGGAGCCGAGATCGAGTGTTCAAACACCCCGCCTCTAGTAGGGCGTGGCGTGGCGTGGATTCAAGAAATATACAAATATGGCGATCGATAGTCTTCGGTGATTATTTGCGTTACATGACAAAAGTTTTATCCCAAACTTGTTTCTCATACAATGAGCGTCAATTAACAAATATGACTGACTACGACTATTTGGTGGTGTTGTTCGCATGTTTGTCTTCACGGGTCAAAAGTCACGCTTCTTAACGTCAACACGACTATCTTCCGTGTGTGATAACGGAGCCAAATTATCTCCCTGTATTATCATAGCCTCTCTGTTTCGTTAAGTACACAGCGAACCCTACACAGCCATAAAATGTAAACAAACCAATGCATGGCAAGCGGACACAACGTGTAAATGCATAACGTGCCAGAAAGGGAATAATAGTCAATGAGGTCATTAAGTACTGCTAGTACATAAACAAACGTCAAATGAGATTACATATCCGAAATCCAAGAACAATTCTTGTCGGACACATCAATTAGGGCGAAAGCTATGCTGTTTTTCGGCCGTCCCTTCGTCTTAAAGACGTAACGAGGGGTGGCCGGGCAGACATCGTGCGCACGGGAGCAAGTATTCAGCCTTGAGAGGCTCGTCACAACACACCAGATGCTCAGAATTAGCCAAAACTAGACGACACGCAAACATTCCCTACACTCCCAGCGGCGGCCGGCATGTCACAGCCGGTCACTCGTCCCGTTAGCGACGCGCACGTTGCGGTGATTTGTCCCCGTTAGTGCAATAAGATACGATCGATCCGGGCGTCAGGCGATATCCTGGCCATTTGGAGTTATAATAATGAGGGTCCCAATGGACAAAACACGAGCGTGCTATGACTCATGCTCCGCAAAGCAACGGACACACTGCCGTCTCACCAAGCATAGGCGAGCACAAGATCTGAAGTACCAATTAACACATGAGTCACCACCTACCTATCTGGAGACAATACTATTACTGTGATCTACCCTACGAACGATATACCACCCAGCCCCCGAGTCGCATCATCACGATACCTACTGTGACGTGCAACACTTGCCGGTATGGACGACTTGTTAGCCCTGTCACACCGTCTTCATTTCAACCTCCTTCAGTCCTTCCTCTCATCCGACTCCTTCCCTCTGTGCGCACGAGCGCGCGCGTCTAGTTCCAATCACCTGGAGCATGAAGCGCGCGCGTTTCGCACCACAACCAGTTACCTACTGTGAACGATGCAACACAATATCACACAATGCAAGTAAAGCCAATTGGGAGTAGGCGCATATGTTGACCTAAGCAGAGTCGATCGGCTGCTGCCTCAATCACATTAAGCGTGCCAGCCCACATCTCAAGAAACATGATCGCAAACCAAATAGTAATACAATTATGGTACGAAACCTACCAGTAACGATGCTAGGTATCGCTTAGGTCCTCAGTAACATCTAACATTTTCAGGCGACAGAAAATGTATTACGGCAGAGACTGTAGAGCACTGGTAACTTACTTCACGATCGCTCTGGCCTCTACTGTCAAACCGGTACGCCAGTCACCAGGTGTAGGCACGATAGACATGTCAAAGGAAGTGTTACGGTCTAATCGTCTGGGTAATATGGCGGCCAAAATTACCAATATTATCAAGCCTTAACTCGAGGTGTAAAGTGAACTGGTTAATCTTCGTGCGTTCTCACACCATATACTCCTTGTATTGCATAGTCAATCCAAAGACGTCTAGCTGACTGCAGTGAGTATCAGGAAATACCTGGCCATAACCACTATCGGAATCCAGGGAGGGGGGAGACTGGCGTGCTTGGGCAGGGAGCGTTTAGTGCCCCCCGCCCCGATTAGTGGCTCTGTCAAGAGTTGACGAAGAATGTTGCCATATATTCAACTGTAGAGGTAAATGTAAACACTTTTACATGGCATATGTGCTCTTAAAACCGTTCAGTAAGGTACAAGAAGCCAAAATTTCGATGAGTTTTCGAAATTTGAGAACCTTTTTATGAACTTTCTTGAGCCTCCCCCCATTTGCCGACTGGATACTCGCATTCCTCATTACCATACGAGCGGCCCATTAGGCGATAGCGCAAACTGAGCGTATCACGACGAGCTGGAGACTCAAAACGTGTGTCGCTCCACTGCATACAAATCGTCATTCCTGATTGATCATACTTTTACCTGCGGAATAAGATCTCGCGGAACTCATCCGGTCATTACAAGAAACCGTTATCCACGTTCATAAACTCGGGATACAACTCCGCACCCCGTCTCCCATATTTTACCTACATTTACTCGGCACTCTGTCAGAGCGCTTCCGATCCCTTAATCACCTTTACTTATAATCGGATTAAATCACAGTGAAACAGAGCTCAACTTACGACGATAAGCAGGCAGTTGAGTAGAATGGGCATCGAGAACATGATGGATATGAACATCCCTTCACTGTCAAAGTACTGCTGCTTGGAGAATACCCTGGAACGAGACAGTCGATAGTCAAATGCTTTGTCGGTTGATGCATAGTCAATAAAAACGCTGCGTCACGAATACTCCATAAAAATGTGATTTTATGCACATGAGCAGGATGATATGATGTTCCTCGACCAGATATCGGCGATCAAGAAACACAACAACCAGACCATTATCGTGTGCAATCGAAGATCCGACATCTAGTTAGCGTCGGGGGGGGGTAAAACGACCACCCTGAGATTTGTCGCGTACAGTAATGAAATAATCAGCCTAGGATCGTCAAACATAGTGACTTGTCTCACCATTTCACTGCGCATCGAATGGTGCGCTTAAAAAAGTGTCATGAGGTGGTCCCGGAACGTTTTTAGGGGGGCATGTTCGGCTGTTTTGATCAAAACCTTTGCGTGGTTAATCTTTTTTTTTAAACAAAGTATTAGCGAAAAGAATGTATCGGTAGATCATTGAATGGTCTTTCAGATGGCTATTTTGAAATTTCGAAATTTGATTTTTGAAATCCAAATTTGTGAAAAAATATTTTAAAATGATATAAATTTTTATTTTGATGATGCTTAAAAAACGGAGTATGTGTAAGAGATGACTTGCTAATGATAATGGGTTGCAAATTTCAGGGAGATATCTTAATATTTGATGACCTGAGGCCGTTCTTATAAAAAACGAGCCGCTGGCTCGATTTTTCGAATTTCATGTGCTCATAACTCGGCGCAGGAAATGTTTAGCGTCGAAATAGTGCCTCAGATTTGTAGCAGCAAAGCCAAATGCAATGTCGGTATCCTATATTGTGCCCAAACATAGCAAATATCCAGTCCTGAAGCCATTCTAAAAAATAGAGCCGGTGGCTCGATTTTTTATAAGAACAGCCTCTGAAGTCAGGTCAAATGCGTGGCCTTCCATTATAAATAAATGGTGAAAAACTCGAATTAATTATAAAAAAACATTATATCAATATAATTATTTCAGTATCATGCCATCTTAGGCCCTTTCCGATGACCCGGGTGCAATTTTTCGTCAGTGACTTTGAAAGGTAATTCAAGGTCACCCAAGGTCACGGACACCTTTTTTGCCATAACTCGTAACAAGATGACCGTAGAGACTCGCAACCGGTGCAAACACGTTTGTCTTGTCGATTCACACCTTTTCATATGCAGCTTGACCATCTTAGGTCACCTTCACCTTGACCCGGGGCCAAATTTTAGAATTGACCAAAATTGGTCCAAATTGGTATGTTTCGAACCGCCGAGGAAATACGATGGTATGACATTATTACCCTAAAAGTTTCACGTAAATTTAAGAAAATAAATTTAGCTGAAAAACAGGTTTGTTTACATTGTATGACCTCTATAGCCAAAACTATTGACCTGAAGTAAGTTCTGATGACACCTTAGCGAAAGATAATTTCAATGGCTTTCCATAGCTTTTACGGATTCCTCCTAGCTGCATAGTTTCGGAGATAATGGCAAGGTTTCTTGAAAACCTTTATATTTGGGAAAATTTGACCTTTGATGACGTCATTTGACATGGAAGATATTGACCCAATGTCATTACAATTTCACAAAATTAAGGTCCAGTTGATAGACCCTACCCACCCACTAAATTTCATGAGAGCCTACTTATGGAACCGAGATGCTGAAGGAGGAGAGGGGGGGCGAATTAAGCTCCCAGATAGATTCGTATACTTTTTATTCGTCCCGGAGTAGGGTTAAGATGTCACATCCGCAGCACGAGACTCGTCATTTGTATCCGCGAATCGCGATGCGAGCTTCGTAGCAGGCATGGATGAGTGACACTGCACAATACGCACTTCTTTCTCTTACATAACTGAAGGAGTGTTTGAAAACTACTTACATCCAGTGCGTTGCTGCCAGGCTGTTAATGTCTTCTGAGAAATATACCAGCGACACTGAAAATAATTGACATAATCAGTTTTCACAGTAGTAACTAACATATGTTAAAGTTAATATTGATTCTTGCAAATTCAGAAACGATCCACCCAACGAAGGAACGAAGAAACGTAAACATCACTTGCATGTTCATTGTGTGTCTAATGTTTTTTCATATGTACTTTTACTGTTCGCACATAACTTTTTACTCCAACTTTTTATCCTTCCCCTCCCTAATGCAGCTCGCTGTGCGCGGCGCCTCGATGGCTGACGCGCCGCACTGCACCATCCTGATCCTTTATCCATCCCCTGGCCTCTACCCGATCACCTCATGTAACATCGCGACGGGCACTTAATAGCCACTAGTACCTACTGTGTGACACATCGTGTACAATGTATGGAGAGTGGATGTGCCGGCATCTCTAAATAAAATAAATAAAATAAAAATAAAAAGATGCCAGGAGTCAGGACTATTTCTAACCCACGGTTTAACCCTATTCCCTACTAGTGAGGGGGGCAGATTCTGCCCTACCCGGTGGGTTTTCGCTTGCCGCTTCAAACCGTTAGGCGTCTCGAAACTTTCTGCGTCTTAAAACTTTCTAATTTTTCCTAGAAATGAGTTACGTGTGTTGTGTCAAAATTTCGAGACACAAAATCGTCCGAGCAGAGGCGGTGCCAGGCTCATGTTTTTGGGAGGGTGTTACGAATGCGGTTGTGCGGCACATACTTCCTTCGTAGTTTGCCGTGCAATAAATGCGTCAGAAACGTTGTCACTGCAATATACATCATATATACTTGGATTTTACATATTTTGGGGCAGTAACGTACTTATGTACATAAAATGGGAGGCGATACCCTACGTCAAATTAGGTCCAAATTCAAATAAGTAAGATGGATACAAGGTTTTACGCAAATGGTGCCCCACATGATCTTTACCTGGATCCGCCTATGCGCAATATGCTACATTTAACAAGTTACAGCTTAATAGTGACCACATGTGCCATTCAAATCGTCCCAAACAATCACGAACAGCACATATTTCTTATCAGAAAATCTCCCCATTTTACATCCCCTGAATACGAGTATTATTTTTATTTTGGTACTTGTCCTTTTAATGTATTTAAGAACAGGACATTGGAAGCTTAAAAACGCTTTGAGCATGCTAATTAGTCGAACCACATGGCGGCTATGACCTTTAAAAACACCCCGATTTTCCGTATTTTTTTTTGCCCCTGACCCCCATTTTTGAACAGAAAAATAAATTTCGGGGTCCGAAAAGAAATGTCTTGTCATGACGAATCGAATGGTGTTTGTCACATCGAAATCAACAAATTGGTTCTCGAGATCTCGGGGGGGGGGGGGGGATCTGACTACACCAGTACGTTAACACAATTCTGGCCACCAGCACGGAATAGGGTTAAACGACTCACCACTGACGCCCATGCGTGCGTGCAGCTCATTAACACTACACAGTCAGGAACAACGAAAGACTGAAAAAGTATAACATCAACATGTATATATCTTCAATGAACAATGGTTTTTAACATCAATTTAACTTCTAATAAGGTATGGTGTTTAGTGTTAACATATCAAAAACAGATAAGCAGACAAGCAGACAATGCAACGTTTTACCTAATGATTCTACAATATTTTGAGTTATGGTAGAGCCAACAATATAGGAAACAATATAATTGAACCAATCAGCATCTCAAAATATATTGCATGAAAGTTGATCAATATACTTATAGGGCCACAGGAGCTGATCACAAGAGCAAATGAAAAGCGTATTCAGCAGCATATGTTTGCATAAATACAAACACAACTTTCCAAATGATCATGCTGTTTATGAAGAAGCTTGAGGGTATGAATATGAGCTACATGAATATCGTTTGGATTTCGGGATGACAATATTACACAATGTAGCTTAGAGAGCCTCATTCAAAGAACTTAGCGGTTAGCTTAACTACCCTAGTCCGGACTTGCCGAAATTCAGCCAATTCGAATTTGGAGGTTTTTGCAGCCCGTTCCAGCCCGTTTTTGCAGCCCGTTTTTACAGCTGCTGAAGCCTAGGGCAGTTTCCAGGGTCCGACGGAACGCCTTCAGCGTGCGCGTAATCAACGAGTGGAACGCGTGCCGCCCTCGGTCTATCGACGCCCCCAGCATCAACGCTTTCAAAGGCTAAACTGGACCAGACTTGGGTAATGAGATGTACCACTATCCACATAAACGACTGAAGAGAGAAATCTATGCTAAGAAGCTCATAATTTTCCGGATCCGTGAGGCCAAGTGGCCTTCTTAATTCCGTACTATATAATGGTAAAAAATGGTAATGGTTTTTGAGGTTCAATTAACGATGGTCTGATAAGATAAATAGGTTGTTTTTGTCTCAAAAGATTCTCCACTCAATTGAGGTAATTTCCATTGTTTGTTTATGGTGTCAAGCAGCTCATTGAAACGTATAGGCCATGGGCGGAAAAATCGACGAAATAGGACATAGTTATGTTTCTGATCAGTCACAAGTTTAACAAGCTGTTGAAGTATCACAAACTCAGTACTAAATCGGTTTAACAATTTATTTATTACCCTGTTAAACCCATAATAAACTATTTATAATCTCAGATAATACATAATCAAGCTTCAAAGGTAAAATGTTCCAACTTCTCACAAGTTAAGATTAAGGGTAGTTTACTAGAAATGTTTGAACATGACAGATATAAGTTCAGGAAGCATTGCTGAAAACACGTTTGCTGATTATCCCATTAGCTTAGCTGTCTGGGATATAATATTTGCTTATGTCAACTACCTTAGCCTGGCTGTATGCTATATGCTGGTGCACCGCTGATCAGTCATTATTATGACACTCCTGCACATGCCACAATTATATTTCATAATCTAACATTTTTCTCAGTTCATTTTCATATAAACCATATCAGACTGACCAAGACTTCCAGTATAAGTTGCAAGGCAGATGACTGAAATTGATTTAATGAATATTTAATGGCCCATGTAGAATGCTCCCAGGATATTAAAAATATTTTAGAATGGAAGTCAACAGCTCAGTTCAACCAAACTTTAGGTCAGCTGTGTACTTACTGCCTACTGTTGAAATAATACTTTTGCCCAACACAAGGGGAAAAGCATCCACAGTCTATAAATACTTACACAGGGTGAGAAAGAGACCACACTGTACATGCAGTTTCCTCCTGGCAAGCATAGCCACCACAAACATGGTCACATGCCACCCTATCAAGCCCAGGATCCAGGGCTCAGACCAGTCAACCTGTGAACATGTAAGAACACTTAATATTGACAAGAAAACTCAACATAAAGCAAACTAAACTAAATGCTGAGAGGTGGCAGACACAAAGTCAGATACAGAAGCACAATGCCACAATGATACCACACCAAATATCACATCATATGCACATTTCAACTGACTCAAACTGCATGAATTCAAGTTTTGGAAAACATGTTAGCTATGATCTTATTTGTCAGAACTTATCTCAGTTGTGAGTGTAACTCAATTAGTCCCAACTCAATTAGTTATACTTATGACACAATCTGGCATCCACTATGTGTCTATGTGATTCCAGATTGTTGTACTACAAGCGTACACCAGTCTGCAAAACGTGGCAGGTTTCAACAAGATCTCATCAGGGTTGGCACCAACACATACAAATTTGGGCAGCTTTGGGAATTTTGGGCAGCTTTTGATTTTTTTTGTCAGCAGTTTGGCAAAAGCAAAATAAATAGCCTAATCAGATGGCTTTATATTGTTTAAATCAATGCAAAATTAATAACTGGTCACTTAAACAATTGTATAGTACACCTGCCAACTAACCAATTATACCTATCATAGCATACACATTATTTTGGATGTGACACAAATGAAATGTTGACAAACTCATTGGGATAACATAGATTACCTTTCATCCTTGAGACCTTGACCAACCACAATGTGTGAATAGGGTGGGCAGCTGTAACCCTGGACACATACATCAGATTTTGACCACATTTCACAAGTACACAACACATTGCCAATAGCATGAAAAGTCTGGCATTGGGACATATCTTGTCAGGGGTTACAGTTGTTTACCCTACCCAACTTGTTCACAAATATTTTGATATCAATGCTTATCATGTTTTAGCATTTAACATGTTCTGATCACTGACTACTTCAACGTCAGATAACAAACAATAACAGACATCAGACTAGCATGACACAGGACAGTATCAAATCCACTAACCTCTGATAAAAATCCCAGAAAGCTGAAGGTGGTCATATCTTCCTCCTTATTGTTACCCATGTGCATTTGAGGTTGAGGTGAGGCCATTCTTATGCAATGAAATACAGTCAACTGAGGGAAGTTCAGTTATAATGATTGACTACGACAGGAATGAAGAATTGAATCGGCGGACAAAACTATTTTAACTCAATCCTATGCTCTCCAAGCACGCAGCATTTGTTTACAACTGAGGAGCTGCGTGCGCCACTTATCGTCTCAGTTGCGCACGTTTTGACAACACTCAATAGTATTAAAACACTGCACAACGCGTGTTTTTAAATGTAATGTTGAGATAAGTAAAAGCCATGTTAAATTAGGTAAGGGTTAGGTTAGGTTAGGTTAGGTTAGCACGGGTGGAACTTTATATCTCTTGGGGGGTGCCCAAGCCCCCCAATAATGTCAAATTTTAACATTAGGCCTATGGCGTTGCATGGTAAGAATGGAGTTGAAATCTATTAAAATTAACATTAGAAGCCCCCCTGCCGATTTCATAAAGTTCCGCTTGTGTAGGTTAGGTTAGATTAGGTTAAAAAAATGCCAGATGCTGTTGCTTTTCAATTAAATTTACTTATCTCAACATTACAATTCAAAACACGCCTGCACAACGCCACAATGGAAAGATTTAAATTAAATAAATCAAAATGAGATGCCAGATGACGGATCCATGTTTGACAAACATCATGCAACGAAACATAACTGATAATATAAAGCTTGTAAGAAAATTTTACCAGAGAGCATTGTCGAAAATGTTTGGTGTTCAATATTGCGCTAGTATGCTCACTTTTGTAGATTGGAACTTGGAGCACACTCTGCAGCATTTGCTCGCAACTCAGAGGCAATTTTCGATGCTCACTCGGCCAGCCCACATTCACGAGCGCCATTATCAAGCAAGAGCGTCGCCACCGGTGCAGCCTAACCCCTATGGGGCCGGGTTCTCTTAGGTTTGCTAAGATCGCTCGGCCCCTGATATAAGTAGCGGGAGTGTAGCCCTATTGGAGTGTAGTTCGCCAACACCTAGCTGCCCCCCAAAATAGCTAGCTGGCTGCCTACTCACAATTTTGTAGCGACCCCCCATGCTATCAAGGATTGGCAGGACGAACCGCGCCAGATTCCCCGAATGCTACCGATTTTATTAACGCCATTGCAATCTACGCGACGTATTGCATGGTTGTCTATCATTTGTTGCACGTTACCAAGCACTTTCAGCAATCGCAAAAAAAAAACACTCGGGCCGTGCCGACGACAACAGGCTGATTGCTTGATGACACCTTTAAGCCGTGCCTTTTTATAATCTGAGCAACTTCCCGCCCAAACTAACCTCCTTTTCTGACGGACGAATTTATGGAACGTAAACGTCATCTTAAAACCGGCGAAAATCGCCCATGCCCTTTGCAAATGCATCGAGACAAAACAAAACGACATTTAAAAAGCTCACAAAACGAGAAAGTTATTGCAGGTTAATAACACAACGTCATTACAACATTATATATTGTCACAAGCGGGGAACTAAGCGAAGTGCAATAGCACAACATATGACGAAGTATTATAACCTGACAATGAGGGAACCCAAAAAACACAATGGACGTATCGCACCAGATGCCTGCAGTTCCCTTCTTTCTTCTTCGCTTCAAACTGAGAAACTCATATATGGCATTAGTACAATGGAAAAAGCCCGGTCACAGCGCACGCGCACGTCATATCTCACTCTGCCGCAGAACAAGACGCATCCTAAAACGGAATCTCCTTCTCGGCTGCCCCCAGCGGCCGATATCAGCTGCCCTTCGGCGCGTTGTAGGCCATGCTCTTCTGATTGTGAGGGTTCTGCGGCGACTTGGTCCACTCCTTGTGCAGCATGTGCTTCAGCTGGGTAAGTCGCATGCCGGGGTTCTCTTGCTTGATTCGGGGCATCTCCTCCTCCTCGAAGGCCTTGTAGGCGGCCTTCATGCGCCGCTCGGGATGTCGGTCGCCGTCGTCGCCGCCACCCACACTGCGTGACGACAAAAATGGCGGATAGATACAGTCAGTCAGTCAGTCAGTCAGTCAGTCAGTCAGTCAGTCAGTCAGTCAGTCAGATACAGACAGTCAGTCACGCAGGAACAGACATTTCGGCTCATACCAACTTCAATGATGCGAATTTGATTTAAAATACGTTTTATGACAAATATAAGCCAGATAAACCGGAAGACGATCGAACACATGTGAAGAACAATTTCAAAAATGATAAAGAACAATCAGGAATACGATCTGAACCATTAATACCGGTTGATACTTGATATATATTGTTTTTGACAACACATTGTTCAGTACGCTATAATTGTAAGTCTTTGATAATATAGTGCACGATGAATTACGCATGCCACGCAATGGTAATGATAACCACGTTTTCTTTTCGTGTATGCTTGTATGTAGTGTTTAATTTTTTATCACTTTTTCTTTTGGTGTATACTTTTATGCTGTGTAATTTCCATCATCGCTTTGTCTATTTAGTGCATACTTTTATGTACCTAACCCAAGTATAACTTAGCTGTGCTTTGTAATTGACGTAAAACCGTAATAGCCACTACGTGAATGGTTTTCAATGTATTGATGATGATTATTACTATATTCAGATGAAACCTAAAATAGCATGCTGCAAAATTCTCATTCTGCTTTTTGGAACAGGTTAAATGGCATGCTGACGCCCAATAACAAAATTAAAGACAGACGCGTGACTTGACCCACCTGAGCACGGCGATGGCCTCCTCCACGGTGCGCGCCTCCTCCCCGTCGGTGGTGAGTAGGTTGACGTTCTCCTCCAGGGCGACCGGCGCCTCCAGCTGGGTCTTGACGGGCGCGGCGGCGGCGGCAGCGGCTGCCTTGGCGGCCGCCGCTCGCCGATCTGCCTCGGCCTGTACCTCGCTGCGGGTGACCTTGGCAGGGGGTCGCTTGATAGCGTTCTGCTTCTGCAGCGCGGCCTCTTCCTCCCGCAGCAGGGCGGCCGCCTCCTGCTTCTTCTGCTGCTGCTCCAGTCGCTTCTTCTCCGCCTCCTCCTGCACAGCGTCACAGCGCACACACAGATGCCGTCAGTGTCAACAGATAGAACGTGCTGTTATCGGGCCGCCACAAGCTAATCGCAGCGGGTTTAGGTGGGCGAGTGTGAGGTTTTTGTGTTTTGGTAAATTGCTATGTAAGTGTTGCCACCTAGAGAGAGAGAGAGAAGCTGGACTAATATCAAAGCACCGCATGTTTGAGGCTAAATTTAGACGTTAGATGCACGTACACGCCATTGGCTTAGGAACACATATATCAACAGGGTGTTTCATAAAGAATGTTAATTTTTCAATAGACCCACCACGGTAAGGTGGGTTCGAGTCGCTTAGGTGCTCGCTATTTGCTCCTCCCTAGTAGCACATAACGTTGTTACAACGTCATGGCAACGTTGGCAACGTCATGACAACGTTCATAAGACGTAATTACGTTGTGAAAACGTCACGACGTCGTGAAAGTAATGTGTTTGAGTGCTTCTAGGGCTGGTGGGGATGACCGGCGGCAGGTGGCCGCGGCTGTATTCAAGGTCAGATGAAGCCAGCGAGCCGGGCAGACCGTCCCCAGTCACTGAGAAACGTTAAACTTTCGCTGCCAAATCCTGCCTTATGCCTGGAATTGCCCGATCGGATGGTGGGATCAGGCTCCACGCAACGGGCTTTGCTTAGCATTCGGAAATAAATCCAATCACAACATTTGGACTAAGTTTATTTGACAAATGTCTAAAATCGGTAAAGAAAACAAAATTTAAATTCACATTTTTATATCTTTTGGTATATATTCAGAAACACCATTATACTCTTCCCTTAGTTCAGAGAGCCGACGATTACTAATACGGTCCCGGAAATCAACCTAGTACCTCGGCTAAACCAGTCTTTTCTTTACAATGTTTAGCTACCAAATGTCAAAGGAAGACATAGATATCAAGACAACGAAGACGCATCGGGGGCCAACCCGACAACCCAAACGGACACCCTGGGCCCGATGAGGTATGCGCCCTACACTAAGACCAAAGCCATCTGGGCCCGATGAGGCAATGCGCCTTGCAAATGGCTTGTCCCGTCGGCGATCATGGCAAATACATCAATGAAATCACGGGTGCGTTTTTATCTCGAACCTTCAAAGCCCTCCAAGATTCCCATCCCGCCATCTGCATATTCACCAACTAACGACCACTGCTCACCATCGGCTGCTGCCAATCTCCGACATCATCACCCACAACGCACTCTGGCCCGATGAGGTCATGTCGCCCTTACACTAAGTACCCATACCAGTCCACTCTGGTCCTCATCGATGCCATACATGTCGCTTGCATAAATCCGGCTTCTGTCCACGTCGGCCCATCATCGTCAAACATCATATCGAAATTCACGTCGTGCGTTTCTTTCCAGTCCCTCCTCTTCTGTCCCTCGCTCCTCTGATGCCTTTCAGATGGGGCCTTCATCTATATGTCACTCTCTAATAGCTTTCTGTCTTCTATCGCTTCCACATAGTAGTAAGGGTCGTCATTGCATGCACCGAAGCTCTCATCTAGAAACGACATACTCAGTACTTCCGACGCCCCGAGGCATCTAGGTACCGTTTGACTGAACAAGCTCTCTACCATCCCCATCGAGAAAAACCCGGCCAGCCTGCGTGATGGCGTCTGCGAGTCGTCCGCTACCTGATCCTGCGCCCGCCACTGCCCTGCCGTCCGCATGCCAATCCCAGTCGATGAAGGAGCCATAACCCGAGCCCGCTCCGCTTAAGCGACTCGAAACACCGCGCTGTCCTGCTGGACCCACATCCGCCGAGTCGTTACGTTTCCACTACTGAGCATAGTGCCCGAACGCTCTTACAGCCTGATGCCCTGACCCAGTCTCTACTAAAACATTGACACTCGTGCCGAAAACAGACCCGGCGCGTGCGGAGCTTGTTCGCTAAAGATTCCAGGATGAGGATAATCGCCCGAGCCATAGCCAGTAAGAAGGCATAATAATGTACAAAATATTTCAGACTTAAGATTTCACCCAAAGTTTCCGAGTGATTTTGATTGGGCTTAACGACCGGCCGCAGCATACAGACTGGTTGGCGCCCATCAAATTTCTGAGTTTTGAAGATCAATCCATGCCTTACTGCTATTTGACAGATGACGTATTTTAGCCGTGCGAGGTACGAAATCTGCCGATGGATAATCCGATATGATGTTTTCAGAGAGACATTTGCTATCTACACTCCTCTATGTTTTTTTTCACTGGCTGTAAAAAGTTGCCACGTGTTGGAAATTCCAAGTAATCGTCCTAATATATCTAATGTTCCCAAAGATATATGTGTTATAACACCCTTAATAGAAATAGTTCTGACGTACTCTACCGCTTACGATTAATGTTTTTCTACCCTAACTTATCAGATATAGAGTTTCTATTATCAAGCCTCGCGATATATTAATCTAACTCGACGTGCAATCCGAGAAACACCCTGCGCTAGATAGAAGTTTCGAATCTAGATAACCCATCGTACAATATAGAGCCAGCTACATATCAAGAGAATACTCGCGAATGATAGGGAGTATGAGAGTCAGATCATGAAGAATCAATCTATATATCAACCGATAATTGATCCGGCGGCGCTTTCGTTATAACCCAGATTGAGAGTGATAATAGACAACAAGCTCACATCTAACATCAGATAATAGGTCCCCAAATAACATCAAGTACACAACACTAAAATACAGCATGTGAGAGTGACATAAGTTATTTCGAATGTATCCGAGCATATCGAAGTACAACTCGAGATGAATGACGTGTCACTAATTTGGATAGCGTTTCCAGCTGAATGTCAAATAGCCAGAGGTAGATAAGACTATAGTATGAAAGGCACCAGTAATGCGACAAAATGCTGAAATTAACTCGATTCCGAGACGAAGAGAATCTATCCATATGGAAAATACGGAGATGCAAGCAAAAATAGACACCGTATCCACCGGAGAGATGAAGAACAGAATTTTCGAGCGAAATGTTAAAAAAAAAAAAAAACAAGTCTAGTTAAGTAGCCCTTTACAGATATCGTGAAGTCTTAGTGTAATAGACTAAAACAAGAATAAACTCGTCCTACGACGTATATATGTACAATAGTATACAGATGCAAGAAGTAAATTCTGTAGAAAAAAACAGGTCCCCGAATCTGAAAGACGCTAGCACTGAACGACGAATTGATTAAGAAGCAATTATCTTATACAACACTTTTCTTATTTGAAACTATACTATTGATGCAGCCGCAAACAATGTAGCCATCGCTGGAGCATCATACCATGTTAACCTCAATTTACTCTATTTACACCAGCGTATTCCGTTTCTGTCCACTGTATATTATATCAGATGCCACTAGCTTCTGCACCGGAAACTCTCTTTTTGTAAAGAGGATACACTTTTATAACGACAATCGCGTAGAATCCCACAATGGCCTTATGGTTTTATTCTGAAGTCAAGAAGAACGATTTTGTGGGAATGATCAGTAAATTCCGCCATGTCGTTATAGCAAATCACCACCGTGAGTAAGACGTGCGAGATTTTGTCTTGAATATTGTCCCTCAAATTGGATAAAGAAGATAATGCTGTAAGTGATTAATATAATATTAGACCAAAGAAATAGATGCGAGATGTTGAGTGGGTAAGAATGAGAAAAAGATACGAGTATATTCGTAAGGAGTATGTAGGAGAATAGGATGAGATTATAAAAATGAGCGAATAGAACTGCAACAGAATCTAAGAAGACTGAGAATAAAAGCGTATATTACAACTAGAAGAGAAGGAATATTCCAAAATATTCCAAAACTTTAATGTCCCGGGCACGCTATTGGTCGCTCATCGGACTGACCCCCCTTGACTCATATTGGATTCGCCGAGCAATGGCCAGCGAATCATATTTCTAGGAATATATCACATACTAAAACTTGCATACTAAAACATTTAAAACATATTAAAATGTTGTAATACCTTTCGCGCAAAATAATCAATCGTGAAAACGGCTAGTACTAAAAATAGCAAAATACTAACCATTTTCTTGCCATGTAACTATTCATCTTATGCGACAAATAATTCTGCATGAAAAGTTATATATTTAATCGTGTCAAACACGATACTGGCGCCCAGCTGTTTGTACATCTTCTGACCAATAGATGACACTTTATTACCAGATCTAGTTTGATAATATACAGGGTGTCCCAGAATATCCCGAACATCTGTTTTAAAGTGAATGTCGCTACTGCACCGTAACCGCCGAAGCTACGGTTGTCAAACTTATATTAAATACTCCTCAGGAGTCGACCTTGAACACCAAACCCTCCAAAGGCCCGGTCGTGACCCGAGTCAGTTTCTAGCTAAGGTTAGCGGCGGGTGGTTGTTTTTCGTTTTGCACCCAAGCGCAAAACCGGCAACTTTTGAGGCAATGAGTCGGCCCTGGTTCTCGCACAAAGCTGTTGGCATGCATTTTTCTAGGACAGCCTCAAAACGGTGCGTGCAAAGCAGTTGGAATATCAGATTGCACCCAATATCAGATTCAGATATCAGTATACCCAGTGGTTAAGCTGCAAGGTGGGAACGAAACTTGTCAGCAAGCCCTGGTTGCGACCGAAAACCAAAGCCTGCCATCGGTCGCCAAGAAAGTTGATCGCGATGACAAGGCTAACAAGCGGCCACTAATTCAACGCGCAAGCTGGCTCCACGCCTAACCCAGGGCTGACTTTATCACATCCAAATCATCGGTCATTCGCTTTCTCCGCGGAAAAGGCTATAATTGGGTCTTCAAAGCTGCAAAAAGGCCGAAATCGACCAGAATGCAGCGCACGCACCGCCTCAAGTTTCGCAAGAGACCACAAATTGGACCAAAAAGGACTGGAATCGCGTAGTGTGGTCCGATGTGATCCATCTGAACTTTTCCACCCCCGTATGTCGGCAAAACGACCGTGTGTGAGCGTCAGACGGTGCCGACGTTCTCGCGGCTAAAACGGTCAAGCGTCCACAAAAAGTGTAAATGTGGGGAATGATGAGCCATTGTGCTCTATCTGAGCTCCACGTGATTTCCTTAAAAAAAGTGTATGTACAATAATACCGTCAGAAAATTTTGGCAAAAGAAGGATTTGATACTTTGAAGCGGACTGCCACAGACGGATCGGTTTTAAAAGAAAGTTGGTGGAAGATCGGGATCGAGCCATCATTTTTCATGCAGGGCGGTGCGCCCCCTCAAACGACCAAATGCAACTCAACAATGGTGCAGAAATAATTTTTCGCAATTTTTGAAAAAGTCATACGACCTGCAAATAGCCCGGACTATAATTAAATTGAAAATATTTGGGGCATCATTCAAAAAACGATTGATCAAGAGAAACCTGTCACAAGCATTATCGAACTTGTACAACAGCTAAAGCGGGCGTGGGCTAGTGTTTCTACGGATGTGCCGGCGAATATAGCTGCTGATATGCCCAACTGAATAAATCATTGCGTTGCTGGTTTAGTTGGCATATGTTGGTAAATAAAGACACAAGTTATAATTGTCTTCTTCTTTGAGTATGACATCAAAAAGCAATGTTCGGGTAATTCTGGAATACTCTGTAGTAAATACTAGTGCTAACCCGTCCACTCCGCTGGGCGATTATAGGTTGAGTGATGGTGCAAGCCAGTGATAAGCAATTAGGGATTAATAACCCGTACAACCCGTGGCACACCCGTCGTACCTATAATACATTTGTGTACCCGTCATACACCCGAGTCTCCTGGATGGTGCCTCGTATCTCCTGGATGGAGGTACCTTACCGAAAGAAACCCCTCCCCCACTCCTCCCCGCCCAACCAGCCCGTGTCCTATGTAACGCTCTACTAAGATAATGAAAAGTGATGCGTCAACCCGAAATAGAAACGGGCGCTTTCAGATTTGATGACCTGTGCTCCAACAATTGAGCTATTGGACACTTGACGTCCGAGGGCAGACTGACAGAATTTAAATTGGACTTTGCGCACAGACAGGAGGAAAGACAGAGGGAGACAGACTTTCTTTAAATAGTAAGTTAGATACAACTATAGATTATAATATATATGTATGAATGTATGTACGCTACCCAAAGTAGCCTAGTTGGCAGTTGCCAACTAGGCTTGAGGATAGGGCAACATTTGATTGACTAAAAATAGGTCATCAATTGAACGTTTTATTTTTCATCGGGGTCAGCTTGCTGCCATATTCCCGGAGACTATGGTTCCGGGGAGGGGGGAAGGGCCTGGGGTTGACACCCCCTGGGGATTCCCTCCTCTCGGAGCCTAGGGATTTGATCCGGGCAGCTACCTCCCGGAACGAAATTAACGCTTCGTCAAGACGTGAGGCATCCTGTAGCACGTGAAACATTGTAATGCCACGGTTTAAGCATTTGACGCTAAAACGCGGGCACAATTCTGGAGTGCAATGGACTTAGAGATGTTTCTTCTGATATCGGCTTTATGTATCAGTATCTACAGAATATATTTGATAACTTAAACACTTTTAGATATATCGAATTAAATATGCGGCAAGATCCCGCTCAAAGAGCTGTTTTTAGCGGATTTGCTCACACAACTATAGCACTAGGATATACACTAGAACATGTCGGATATAACAAAAAAGCGCGGGCACAGCTTCAAAGCTAGAACCGTGAAAGCAGTACAGTTCGATTCATTTTTTCCGATTCCAGAGAACGCATTTAATGATATACATAGTTGTTGTACATAGAATCAGCTGCAAATTTGCCTTGACCGGTCGGATTCCTTCAGGCGGCTGTTGCTCCCCGGTGGCCGGCTGCCGGTCGCTAGCATCGTGTTTGACACACAATGTCATTACATTTCGTGAACCGATCGACGTCGCATTACTGAGCATAAATTAAAGCGAATTTCCTTTATCGAGCTTCAACTATCGAGCTGCTATCGAGCTTCTACACCAGCGAGCCATAATTCACGCAAGCTGTTGACTTGCTGGCGTCACAAAAGAGAATGACGTCCGCCGGTTATGCGCGCATGCGCAGCCGGCGGCTATGTGCGTGTTACTCAAATGCGCGGCGGCCGCCAGCTCCGCGCGAACAGTCTTACAAGTATCTGACATATATTGGTACCAGTCGTTCAATTCGCCTCTTGCTACTGATAAAGCCCTACGATGGCTTTCAGCCTCTGGGAGTAAGTGTATTTATCCGTACCGCTCGGCGCTCGCAATAAAACTGGCCGTATTGTGAAAAAGGGGCTGTATTTTCGTTTACGACAGCTTTTTGGTGATGTGAAAACACCCATAAACCCCACCGAACCGCGAGCGAGGAAATACGCGTATAATTGTGCGGGACAGCATTAGAAGCGGCCCGTTCTTGGTTAACATGTATGTACAGGTCGCATCTCCGCGGCCGGGGGCCGGTTGGCCCCCGCCGTGTCGGAGAGTCGACGCACGTCACATCGGCTGGGTTACAGCTGGTACACTGGAGGTAAGGCGGCCCCGCGGCCGGAGGCAGCAAGTCCCCCACCGTGTCGGGAACACGCGATAGGCATTGACATGCTGCCACAGGCGATAAGCAGACATTACATTTGCTTGGCTTATTTACAGGAAGCGGGGCGGTCCCGCGGCCGGAAGCTGCAAAGCCCCCGCCGTGTCGGGAGCGCACGCAAGGCACTGTTCTCTGCCACAACAGAGCGCTAGGCCAAGCACACATACACATATATACCGGCAGGCACAATAGGAACGATTTGCGCGGTCCCGCGGCTGGGAGTTCTCTTGCTCCCACCGTGTCGGGACCGCACTATATCACGTACTATTCGAGGCGTCTGGGCCGTCCGAACAACCGTATGCGCTGTTCCGCGGCCGGGTGCGGAGGAGCACTCGCCGTGTCGGAAGTGCGCTGGAATGCGTGGGCTGGGAGCACGGGTAGATCGCCGCAAAGTGTTGTCCCGCGGCCGGTATCTTGAGGACACCGCCGTGTCGGGGAATAACACGTTGTGCCCGGCATAGTTAGTGAGCCACCGCACTGGAGGCGCTCAGTGGGGGCCGGCTGCCAGCTGTAGAAGGGAGACTGGCCGCCTCAGGTAGCTACGTACTGCGGTGGACGACCAGCGGCCGGCCTCGCGGAGCTGCAGCTCGGTCATGCCGTGGCGGGCGCCATGCGATGCGCCGCCTATCCTGAAGCAGTGTCCGGACAACCGGGAGGCGTCGAGCTGGGCGATGCGGCCAGCTTGTTTGACGGTGCGATTGAGAGACCTGGTGGTGATGGGACGCGCTGTTTTTTAGATGAATAGGCAGTCGTGTGGGCAGCCGGGCTGGCGCAGGCGGAGATAATGTAGCAGCGCGCGCACGGGGCAAGATGCCAGGTCGGGTCTAGCGACCATACTAGTGGTGAACGGCGCGGAGGAAGTTTTAGATGACGGCAGGGTCAGAGAGAGGCGATCCTGCTGGACGTCAACATGTTGCAGCCGGATGGTATGGGTGGGGTCGGCCCCGACTACCAGCTCCCCAGGCCGCAGCATGGCAAAGAATGCCGTGGTAAATATAGCCTGAAAAGCCGCTGCTTCTACTGCTGGCAGATGCAGAGTCCATACGGCGGCGCACAGCCGGTCCAGGTCGTGCAGGGTGATGGCGGCTCGCGAGTCGCTGCTTGGCCTCAGCCGCCGAGCACCGGCGAGCAGTTTGCGGATGCGGAAGTCGTCAGTTGGGTCTGGCAGGCCCCTGATGCGATGGCCATAGGCAATGGCCGAGCAGTGGCTGGCGAGAGCTGAGGCTCCGTTCCCGTCGGCGAAGCAGGCACCAATGAAATCTGCGACCTGTGCCGTGGTGACCGTGCAGAACGGGAGGGCCTGCGGCGTACCCAAATAGATGCGGATGCGACGCCATGTGCTGTCGTAGGCGCGTGTCGTGGCCGGCGCCAGGGCCGCCTGGGCGAGGGTGTTCACTGACGGAGCGTGACGAAGTCGGCCCAGTCCCAGGCCGTCGGGGTGGAGGCGGCCGCGGGGCGCAGGGCCCGAAACACCTGCATGAGGCCGCGAGACAGAGCGTCAGGCGCCGCGTTCTGTACTCCGGGGACGTGCCGGGCGCGGACGAGAATGTTGTGGCGCACTGACACCAGAAACAGGTGCCGCAGCCAACACATGGTCAGGGGGGACCGCGAGGATTGCGAGTTAATGGCCGCCACCACCCCAGTGTTATCAGAGCGCACTAAAACGCAGTGGCTGGCCAGCGAAGCCGCCCAAAAATGCACGGGAACGACTACGGCGACGAGCTCCTGAACACCAATGTCCGCATCCAGAAGCCATGTCGGCCAGGTGCCAGTGAGCCAGCTGTGGCCACAGATGGCACCGATTCCACCTCCCCCCGCGGCATCGGTTTCCAGGACAAGGGCGGGAGACAGGAGCCAGCGACGTTGATCCAGCAGCGATCGACCGTTAAAATGTTCCAGAAAAGGCAGCCACGCGTGAAGGTCAAGCCGAGAAGCTTTTGTGAGAGAGACGCGGTGGTGTGGGCGCTGAACGCCGATGCATAAGTCGGACAGCCGCCGGAGGAAGGTTCGACCGAGCGGGACCGCGATGCAGGCGAAGTTGAGAAGGCCAATGCAGGATTGGACTTGTCGGAGAGGAGCCTTGCGGCGCTTTAGCAGGTCAGAAACGGCTTCGCGGGCACGCGCCACCTTGTCCTGCGGAAGACGGATGACTCTTTCTGCGACGTCGAGCTCTAGGCCCAGAATTGAAGCTTGTGACATGTGTGGTTACAGTTTTTTGTCGGGTGGAGTGGAATGACCGGAGAGACCTGACAAATGGATTTGGTAAGTGTTTAATAGAATGGTCCTCGCATGCTTCGCGTGAGGAACCGATGAATAAGAAGTCGTCGAGTACGGAGATTATCGGACCTGCCCCAGAACACTGCTGTGCGGCCCTCACGAGAGCATCGCTGAAGGTTTGGAATATCTGCGAGCTGCTGGCACAACCCATGGGAAGCGCTCGATCTGCGTAGAGTAGGCCGCGCCACCGGAAGCCGAGCAGTGTGGTGTCGCCGGGAGCGATGGGAATGAGACGAAACGCATTGACGATGTCAGTTTTGGCCAAAAAGGGCGTGAAGAGGCCAGAGATGATGTCCACCGCATCGTCGATAGATCCGTATTGGACTGCGGTGTGCTCTCTGGGGATATAGTCGTTGACGGACCCGCCGGCCGGAAATGACAGGTGGTGGATGATACGAAAGGTGCCCGGTACTTTCTTGGGAATAATCCCGATAGGCGAAATTTTCTGAACTGACTCGCAGCCGGGCGGAAACGGGCCGGCGAGTCTCCCGGCTCGTTGTTCCGCTGCGATGTACTCGTCTATGACCTGCGGCGCCGCATCACATGAAGGGAGGTTGTAGGCGGCGTCGCCCGATTGCATGTGTGTGCAACCGAGGGAGAATCCCTCCCGGAACCCCGAGACGAGGTAGTAGCGGAGAGATGCGTCATAGCCTGTGAGCAAGCTGTCCAGAGTGTCAGGTGGGACCGCTGGCGAGAAGGCGGCGCAGGATTGTGGCTGGACACCGCTAGCGGGACGCTCCGGCGCCGGCAGCGGCGGGTTTTGGCCGGCCCCGCGCCCGCGACTGGGAGCGCTGGGATTGGCACTGAGTGGCAGGGTGCGCTCCGTGGCAGCCCCGGCAGACGTGCTGGAAACGGCAGGGCCGAGCCGTGCAGCCCTGTGGCCCGTTGTATTTGAAGCAGACACGAAATCGCCCTGTCCCCTCCGTGCGCGGCGAGGCCTGCCCTGAACGGGCTATGCTGCCGAGGCCTTTGGCAACCGCCTGCAGCCAGAGCGGAGAGGAGGTGGATGTTTCCCCCCACTTATGGCGCAGCGGCGCCGACTCGCGTGCTTTGCGGAACGCCTCATTGTAATCGCGCCACGCTGTGCCCAGTCCCGCCCCAGTCAGCTGACTGACCTGGCGCATGTGCGACATGAGGCCGGCGGTGGCGTCCGGGTGGGCCTCCTCATAGACGCCGGCATACCTGAGGAACGCGACGCACCAGGTGCCGAAGGACAAGATGTTCCGAGGTTTTCTGGCCGCCGGGCGCAGCATGCCATCGATGACCTGAAAAGTGTCACGGTCGTCGCGCTCCCGGTCGCCCGAGTCGAGCAGGAGCCCGAGGTCGATGAATCGATCGTCGTGAATGCGCTGCCGGACCGTGTTGGAGACGGCCGTGGTGCCGTCGTCATTGTCCGCCGCGCAGCGTGCCGACGTACCTGTTGTGACTGCAGCCGCAGGAGGCGGCGGCAGGACAGCCGGAGGGTCGGTGGGCGGGCAGCTCGATGACGGAGGCGCCGGAGCCGGCGCGGGAGCCGGCGCAGAGGAGGGCGCGGCACTAAGCGCCTCCCTTACAACCTCTTGGACGATTTCGCGCAGCTGCGCTGCGTCGATGCTTACGCTGGTGGGAGCGGGAGCCGGCGGGGCTCCGTCGACCCTACGCCGACCACCAGCGGCGCGCGCCGGCCTTGCAGGTGGTTCGGGGCGGCCCCGAGAGATGGCTGAGGCTGAAGGGGTTGCGGCGGGCCGTCCTTACCTCGAAGCCGATGGCAGGCACGTAGCAATGTAGTGATGACCAGCGACGTGGCAGACCGGACCAAAGAGGAGGCACAAATTCCACCAATATAATTTGTCGCACGCAAGCTGTTGACTTGCTGGCGGTCCACAAAGAGAAATGAAGGTCGCACGGTTTATGCGCACATGCGCAAGCCGGCGGCTATGTGCGTGTTGCGCATGCGCGGCGGTCGCCGGCCCCCGCAAACAGTACAGTATCTGACATGGATTCGTACAGTCGTTGCAGTTCGCTCTGCTACGTATTGCTACGTATGGGTTTATGGGTGTTTTCACCTCACCAAAAAGCTGTCGTAAACGAAAATACAGCCCCTTTTTCACAATACGGCCAGTTTTATTGCGAGCGCGAGCGTACGGATAAATAACTACTCAGGGGCTGAAAGCCATCTGTAGGGCTTATACGTAGCAGAGCGAATTGCAACGACTGTACCAATCCATGTCAGATACTGTACTGTTTGCGGGGGCCGGCGACCGCCGCGCATGCGCAACACGCACATAGCCGCCGGCTGCGCATGTGCGCATAACCGGCGGACCTCATTCTCTTTGTGACGCCAGCAAGTCAACAGCTTGCGTGCGAAAAAAAACATCACGCAGATCTATTTGTATAGCAAAATTAAAACCATCGGCGGCAGCCTGCATGGCCCGCTCGATGGTTGGCAACACACACGGCCGGTGAGGTAAAAACGGCGTCAGCGGAGGCAAATAATAAATAAGGCGCGCCACCGACTCTGTCTTCGCCACCGGGAAGAGACGGTAGCGCCTCAACGGGCGGCCCGGCACCAGCACGCCGGCCGCTACACAGTCGCCACCGCGGCCGTCATCAGCGCCGAGCGCTCAGTCACCTGCCACACCCGAGGCACAGCCACGGGCACGCGCACTTTGAGGCCCCGAGACAGAACACTGTGCACCCGTGGGTGACCGGCAAAAAGCGCAGCATCCACTCGGCCCGCGACCGGTGGCCGCACTCGCGCGTCAGCTCCCAGAGGCAGCCGCTGGGTCCCGATAAAGTCTAAAGGCGATTCGACGGCCGCCGGCAGGCAAGCGCCGCCCGCTCCACCTGGAGACGGCGGCGGCAGTGGTGGAGGCTGCTCTTGAAGAAAAATAAAGACACATTTCGTAGTTAACAGAAGAATAAGTGTACATAAAAGCAATTATTGAACAATGGCAGCAAATTCAGTGAAATTGAACAATTGACACAAGCTTTCACTTATTTCCATGATTTCATACAAGGCATGAACTTACCTGTAGACCGTCGCCGATTGATATGAGCTTCGCTTTTATCAGCCTGCAGAACGAGCTTACCGCCGCCACCACCTGCAGCCCGTTGGGTGGTCGCTCGGCCAGCTCCTGCTCGACGGTGCGCCGGAGGAGCTCCAGTTCGTCAGCTGGCCCAACAATGTAGCGCCAGTCTGGGACGCTGAGGCCTACTTTTGTCAAAAGTCGCCGCAGCACCCCCCACGTACGATTTGTTCCGCTTATGGAAGGCCTTCTCCGGCGTCCATCTTGCGACGAGGGGTCCTGTGGCGGACACCGAATCCAGTGGCAGGGTCTTGACCGGAACTGCTTGAGCGGGAGCCACCGTCGGCAGTGGCTGGCTGATCAGCAGCGGCAGCCCAGCTGCCTCTACTCCCACCAAGTTTTCAGCTACTGTCTTCCAGCGGCTGTTGAGGATGGCGTCCCCGAGGGTGCTGCGGGCCTCGGCGCTGCTCTCGCGGTGAGAACCGGACTGCTTGATGTGCTTCGCGACGGCGTTTGCTATACCCTGTGTAGCTGCGTCCGCCAAATGCCATATCAAACCAGCCAGACGATGAGGACCAGACTGTATTTAGCGGCCACACCATGGGTGTAGATGCGTCTGTACGTGCGGTTTCTGTCAAAAACAAACATTTCGATTCAGCCAAAGATGTCACCCAAATGTCAAAACATACAGGGATGAAAAAAATAAATAAAAAAATACCGAACCCAAGTATACACGAAGCCATCCAATTATCTACAAGATGATTGGTAAACAAATCAGTGACGTTTAACAACGAACAGCCATCACCTACCATCAGATTGGCGTCTCTCGGCGACATAGTTGGACGCCAGCCAAGTCAACGCACCTCCAAGATGGGCAAGGCCACACCAAAACACCTTGAGCGCCTCCCAAGCACAGCGCAACGCAGCGCGCCGCAGACCAAGTTTCAGCGCCTCCCAAACACAGCCGCAACCTGGTGCATAAAAATGACACGATACGATCATGACGCAATGTATGCAAACATGGCGCATAACCAATGCGATGACAATACTAATTGAATTGATTATGCGACTAGCAGATACATAAATGCAACAAGGAGACACGAACAAATAAGCAATTACTGAATCGAGTGCTGGTATGTAGAATGTTTGTGATCGAGGCGTTTTTATTTTAAATTACTGGCACGAAGCGAAGCGAGTGCAGTAATTTTGAAAAACGCCGAGATCAACAAATATCTACATACAAGCAGAGTTTAGTAAGTCTTTTTACCATTATGTCGCCAGTGCGGTACTGCCAGTGCATAATGCGCGAAAAATACCACACTCCACGCGCTTAATTCTTTTTACAATTTGCTCGACATATGGTAGATATTCTTTTATACCGCATACGCACTGGCGAATATATTGGTAATAAATAAATACCACACGGGGCCCGATAAAATAATTTCTTTTAGACCGAGGTCGTTGTTGGATTTGTCCGCCCGAGACCGAAGGTCGAGGGTGGAAAATCCTACAACGACTGAAGGTCCTAAAGAAAATTATATCGGCCTAAGTGTGTATTTTATTTAATCATATGTTCTACCTCCGTTTTTGAAACTGCGTAAAAATAGTTTGGTAAAATGTAAATGCCGGCGGGTCGAAGCTTTGACCAATTGACTTAACATTGATTTTCTGAGAGCTGAAAACCTTTTACCACATGCTTCGCGCTAATGCTAAAAACAATACTGAAGAACATATGGTAAAATACTTACTAAACTCTCTGTGTATGTAGCATATTTGGTGATCTCGGCGTTTTTCAAAATTACTGCACTCGCTTCGCTCGTGCAGTAATTTCTAAAAACGCCTCGATCACAAACATCTACATACCAGCATCGTTCAGTAATGCGTAATACCAAACATCTGCCTTATTTACGGCCATCTAACACTCCGAATTATCATTACTTACGCAGCGCGCCGCAGACCAAGTTTCAGTTCAAACGGAAAACGTCCCAAGGACTCGTCACTATTCCAATGATGCTATGTCACTTCCGATCGTTTTCTCATGGAAACCGATCAGTCAGAATCTGACAATACCAAAACACTTCCCTAAATAAGCGATAAATGTATTCCTAGCAAAACATACACTTCGTTACCAAAACTCGTAAATTACCGCCTTTACCGATTACATTGCGAAACTTCTCACCACTACTTCGAACAACATATCGACAACAGATGGCGCCGTAACCGATAAATAACCAAATCCTCAGTTCTCCAGTAACGCTCCGACATGAATGAGAACGGGCACATTCGAAGTCACGAATCCAAAAGGCCATTTATAATAACATCATATGCTACATTTTCTAAATCCCCAAAATAAATGCGGGTTCCGCCGCAAGGTGCTGCCACCTATTGGCTTACAACAGCGACACTCTCCCATCTGCACAGCGCAGATGTCGCCTCGAGCGGCGCACTGGGAAGCGCTCTTACACCCTGCTTTCTCCTTGTTATACGAAAGCCGCAGCTGCAGTCGGCAGTCCGGTCCGCCTTCTCTATGGTCAGACCCCGATATTTATGAATTGTGATGGCCCAGACCAACGTCAGTGGCAAGTTGATACGTGCGTATGAGATATTGGCGTGCAGCCACGATCTTTGCACCGGCATGATGGGCACTGTGTTGGGACCGTCGTATGGGGGGGGGGGCTGTACTCGGGAAAACGGCGCAC
This sequence comes from Semibalanus balanoides, assembly GCA_014673585.1. Classification (NCBI taxonomy): domain Eukaryota; kingdom Metazoa; phylum Arthropoda; class Thecostraca; order Balanomorpha; family Balanidae; genus Semibalanus; species Semibalanus balanoides. The sequence continues at coordinate 112,496 of VOPJ01006120.1, forward strand.
CACTAAGTCGGGCAGCGCTGGCGGACGTCGGTTTTCCGAATAAACAATGTCCACCACCGTACCCACGCAGCCGTTCACCAGGCCTGCGGCCACCCACATATTTGTTGTCAGCATTACTCGTGCGTCTCGCGCCAAAAACGCCTCCTTGCGCAGACCACCGACCTGATCCGTATCGGCATTTCGTGCGATGCGCACATCTGGCTTGTGCTCTGCCGTAACCTGGGCTACAGGGTTTGTGGGACAGTGCAACTCGGAGAGTTTTTTTCATGTTGAATGTTGTCACCTGGGTCGGAACAAATGCACTGCCGACTGGAAGGCGTCGTCATCGGTTAGCGAGTCCACGAAACGCGACGAGAATAGCTGATAGTTAGCATCGTTTGTCTCTGCATCGCGAAGACGTAGTAGTGCGTTTCTTAACGACGTATCGCCGGCCTGGCGCGCCACATATTCCAACACGACAGCCGTATTGATTATCGAGAACGCATTCTTTCCACATTTAGTCGGTTGTCTAGACGCCTTTGGCTCAGACATCCACTCCCTCACCGGCCCCATCCGCCACGTCACGCAATCCTTAACCCTACCAGTACAGCGGAACCACCTTGCTTGGACACCCGAGGCAGAACTCCGACGCTGGACTTATCCGTCCCTAACCCTATCGCTAGCAGTACGGCGGGAACCACTCAGCTTGGATACCTGAGACAGAGTTCGCAGGGCGTTCCGGACTTGGAGGTTCCCGGGGTCCGCAGGCACCGCTCCGGTTGCGCTCCCGCACGCTACTGCCCATCCGCCGCTGCGCGCCACCCGAGCTCAAATCACGGTCACGTGGTCCACGCCCCAGAGAGGTGAAAACCTCCATAACAAAGCGTCTACAAGAGGCGCACAATTTGCATCAATTGGTACCCAACACCGAAACATAACACTATCCTCCTAAAAACCGTCCCGGATGACCTGACATCGGACAAAAAGGGACGCCACTGTAGCCATGCGGTTATGGGCCGCAGCACCACTTCCTTTCCGGCATCAGTCAGGTGAATGTCATCGTCTGCGAACAGCGTTGCCCTATCCCTCCCGACGATGTGCCACTTTTTGAATGATTTGGTGAAAGCCCTACCGAGCTGGCAGTGCCGCGGGACTGCGAAAACCGCCACAGTACGTCGCAAAAACTATTGTTCCGTTTGTCAGACCATCAGTGAGGTGACGTCACTCCGTGTAGGCGATGTGTGTGACATTACAAAACGTTTATGGGTTGATGATCCCTGAGCGAGAGGAGCTCCATGTCCAGGTGCTCGGCACATAGTCGCTTATTTATTTATTTATTTATTTATTTCACTTCAATAGACCTTTCCACTCTTAAAGGGCTATTCATAGGTCTACCATACACGCGACACACGAGATTCACCCGCATAACGACCCTAAACCTAATAGCGTTTTACCATCCCTAATACATACACACATTAACACAACATACAACAGTATAACATACACACAAAACATTTGACAATACACAGAAATAGGGTTAGCTTTGACAGTCGCACTTTAGCACGAGCTGCCCCAACGCTAAAAAAAATACTTTTGGCGTGATTGATAGTAGAGAAGTCGCACCATCGTGAACACTATGACGCTCCGTCGGTTAAATACACCGCGCGAGCTCGTTAACCCTAATACACTAAACCCTAAACCGTTAATCTCTTCTGCCGTGGTTTGATACGTGGACGAAAGCTACAACAATTCTACACAGATTGAAACCGTGCTGTTTACGCTCTTCTACGATACTTCCATCATTGAAACTTAATTTGTGAGGCTTAAAAAATAGTCTGGCCCTCTGGACGGAAGATATCCCATGCTATGCAAACATGCACAAGGTCAGAACCTATTCTACAAAAATTCATCGCATTGAGGCCAACCCAAGCTAAGGAGAAACGTCTGAAATATCGATCAAACTCTTTTTACAGTTTGAGAGTATCCTAGCAGCAAATTGAATACCTTTTTGTGGAGAAATACGCCCTCTATAGGAATTCTCATTAACGTTCCGTTCTGCATAGAAACTCCCTGTACACATGATAGCGCAGATTGTGACAAAATACAAGAGCAGTCAAACCCAGACGACGGTAAATAGGCTTAATAGTACACGCCGTAAGGGCCGTCGTAACTGCGCACTGATGAAAAGATCCTAACGCAGCGGATAAATACCGCGACAAGCATTATACGATTCCGTTAAGATCACCTTCAAACACACGTGTATATTCCCATCGTTAAAAGCCTTGGCTGTTCCATTGCAGATTGACACCAATAAAGAGTTCCTGAACTTTGGATTACGATGCTTTTTAGACCAGGTTTCTACCTTTATTTACTCTTTACTTTCGGCTGGTTCGGAGCAGAATTGTGGGCGATGTCGACGGTTCTCACCAGCGTATTAAGTAACAACTCTTCTTTTGTTATTTCCCTGCTGCGTTTTGAAGCGCATCCCCGTGTTATGGAGGCAAATCCATACACATATGGCAATTATGAGTACCCTCTTTTGCTAACATGACCACTCTGAGCTATTGTCAGATAACCCGACCCTTTTCTTCATCTGTGACCGGGTGAATGGCATATTAAATTTGGGCTGTCGTTCTGCATTATCGAACAGTGGTGATAAAAGGAATAGTTCCGTCCATGCTGTTGGTATGAAACAGATTGAAGTCAATTGGTTAACCGTCCGAGATGTTATACCCCTATATAGCCAGATGGTCCGAGGCACGTGGCCCTGAAACCGTGATATCACTCATAGGAGTAATGGGCGAGTAAACTGGAAAGTTTTTTGCGTCGCCACGCGAACATTACGTGGAAAATAGTCAACTGTAAATGTAAGGTAACTTCCCATTGAAACCATTCCGTTGAAATTGTAACAATTTAGTGCTGTTTTTCTTAAAATAAGCAAACTCGTTAGGTCAATTCACGTCAAAGTCATATTTACCGGAGCTAAGTGCGATTAGTGCTACTAAAGCTTTGTCAGCTGCTGGGCTGTGAAGGCTGGGCAGTCAGCTCAGCACATGCCGCTGTCGTATTTGTACCTGGGTAGTGGCCCCAGTACCAGCACCTTGTGAGCCGGCACCCAGACGAAGCTTATTACGTCGTTGATGTTGGCCTCGAGGTCACCAAGGTGGGCGACATTTGACCGGTCGGATGGTGTCCGAGGGTACACATCGTTGCCCGTCATCCATATGTTGCAGACACCGAGATCGCAGCTTCGGCTGCCTTTTCCATCGGGTGACTCTTCTGCCTTATGAGTTACCAGTTTCGCGCAGGAGAAACTGGTAACTCATTGACAATACAACATTCGCCAGCCTACCTGATCCTTCAATATGGCTCCAACACAACATACAAATTTGTGGGCCTCAAGTTTAAAGTCGCCTGACGGATCCCTGCAACCACATGTCAGAAATGGCCAAATGGTCATTATTACCTGTGGTAGTGCGCTTGTGTCACGCTCGAACCGAATGCGAAGAGACGAAACTGGTCGGGACGGCTGTGCTTCGACAGTAGAATTTTCAAAGCACTAAAAAAGTCACCGCACATGAACCGTACCAGGTCCGGTACACTGATATGAGCGGGAACCAATGCCCGATGTCATACCATGCCTCAGATAAGTCCTAGAAGGAACAGTTTTGTGTGCCGAGAACTTCAGTGGTGTCCCCAGAATAGTTTGCAGTGATTTGTGGTCATTTTCCACGGTTACGTCACTGCCATACGTGTACTGGTCAAAACGCTCAAGACCATACTCTACAGACAAACACTCTTGTTTCTATTTGTGCTTTACGTGTTTCACAATTCGTCAGTGACCTGGAAGCATATGCGATGGGTTTCCCGTCCTGAAGCAAGGCAGCGCCCAGAGCACTCAGAGAAGCGTCAGTCAGTACAAGAGGCAGATCAGGACGAAAATGAGCCGGTATAGGACTGTCCTCTTGCTGTCTGCTTGGAAGAATTGCTTGAAGTGATTCCAGCTCATCGTTTTTCCATCAACTCCAATGTCCTGTTTGAAAAGACTGTTCCTCAAGCACTTGAACAAGTGAGGGACTTCAAACAAGGTGATGACGGGAATGCCATCTACCTCAAACTAAGGACTGTCTGCACTCACCCGCAAACTGCTGTACAGTTTCTGGTTCTGCTGCCTTGCCCATGTCACAGACAGTGACCACAAACTATCAAACCAGCCTCCCGCAGTTTCCTCACCATTTGGTCCAGCAGCTTTGCGAGAACTTCTGCACTTGTTGGCCCGGCGCTGAAGAAGTGGCCAACTGGCTGCTTCCATCGCATTATCAGGCCTCGCACCATGAAGGTCAAGGCGTTGTCAGCCAACCTTGGCGTCTTGCCTAGACATCCAAAGTCCTTATTTATTTCCTTCCACGCAGTCCATCCATGGAACATATGTCAGTTTTTCCTCAGATGAACTTCGTCAAAGGATAGCACGACCATCCGGTCTCTTTCCGCTGCACCCTGTAGGTACTCCTTGAGAACTTCTAGCAGCGTGCCCTGAAACCCAGGCAGCGTCTGGATATGCTTCATCCTGTTGCGAAGAACTCTTGGGCTCGGTAGGACAAACCTAGTCCTCAGCTGCCTGTACGCTCGAGCACCCGAGCAGCACATCGACAGGCAGTACATCAGCTCCTCGTCACCGTAGCGCCGCCGTGGGCACGGCAGCCATAGCTTTCACCTGGAAACGCACAAAGCTTAAAATGCTTGGCGGCGGTATCGTTGACAGATGAGCTAGTGCATCTTCAGTTGTCACAGGTTGCTTGCGTTTCAGTTTTTCGATGACATTTGCCGTCTGGCACGACACCGGTACCTGTTAGCCACAGCTGAGGCTGTCTGTCGCTGGCTGCTTGTTCTTGAGTGGCACAGTCATGGGTGCAGATGGCGAACGCTCCAGATGGCGAACCATGGTGGAATGGTCATTTATTTTCCTGGGAAATATCATGTAATATCACAACCACCAATATCAATGCAACAAATGCTTCTGACACATGCGACCGAACCATTTAACAATTATGAACATAAACCATTGACTCAGCAGTTCCTTAAGGTGAACCTGGTGAAATTAACCATTGAAATGAACCATATGAACCATTGACTCACAGTTCCAGCAGCAGTTCCAGCAGTTCCTTACTTCCCTTCCCCACGTCCCCAGTCCCTACACGAGCCGTGATTTTGCCCAACTGGTTGGCTAAAACACAAATATTATTTCTTACAGAACACAGCCAGCAACAAACAAAAATCATAAGATTGTGCAACGCAGATCATCGCAACTTTGCCAACGTGAGGCTCACCACCTAATCACCCCTAATGACCCCTAAATCACCCCTAATGACTCAGCAGTTCCTTAAGGTGAACCTGGTGAAATGAACCATTGAAATGAACCATATGAACCATTGACTCACAGTTCCAGCAGCAGTTCCAGCAGTTCCTTACTTTCCTCCACGTCCCAGTCCTACACGAGCCGTGACTTTGCCCACTGGTTGGCTTAAACACAAATATTATTTCTTACAGAACACCAGCAGCAACAAACAAAAATCATAAGATTGGTGCAGCGCCGAATCATCGCAACTTTGCCAACCGTGAGGCTCACCACCTACACCCCCCCACCCTACAGGCTACAGCCCATGCTGTCACACGAGCGGACCGTCGCACTCACTGCGTCGTCTTTCCGCTGCGATGACGTTGTGACAGTGGTATTTCACCGCGCGCCACGTACGTGCTCGAAGAGCGGGCTCCTCGGCGACCGCACGACTGCACACACTGATGCCCGGTACATCGCCTCGGCGAATGTACTCGCCACATACCCTCCAAACTGCCGACTTTTCTTCGCGGCTCCATGGTGTCCGCGCTTGCTTCTTCCGCTTGGGAGGTGGGCCATCCGGTTGGGGGTCCTCGTGAATACGAGTTTCTTCGTCTTCCCTGCCTGTGTGCCGGCTTTCAGGTTCATCTTGGTCAAGTTCTTTATCTTGTTCATTTTCCTTCGGTATATCTTGTACTTTCGTCTCGGCTTCTTTCCTGTTTACGCCAGCATCCAGAGTATCGAGCTCGTCCAAACACTTGCCCCGATGCCTACCCATGCCGCTTTCTGCAGCCATGAGAAGTTTGCTGATTTTCGTCACTTGCGTGCATGATTCTGGGAGTCGGTAAAATTCCCTGTGTACCTAAATGTCATGCCCCAAGAAGTTGGCGAGCTGATCCAGTTCGTTGTTCTTTAAGTTCAAAATTTGAGACACTTTCGCGATGTGTTTGCGCAAGTTCGTAGAGGTTATGACCTCAGGGTGCTTGGCACCACACGCCTTCGCGTGCTTCTTCAGGCAGTCACAGCCTCTCATTGGTTCTCCGTTGAAATTTGTGAAGACGTACTCAGACGTTGTAACGCCTACCTTTTCTTTTGTGTCAAGAAGGAGCGTGATAGCGTTACACATCTGTTCGGTCAGAAGAAGAGGCACCCCTTCCCTTCTTCCCCTTCACAACAACGCGCTTCAATGTATCGGATAGCTGCCGCTCAAAAGGATTCAAAGTACACTCAACGTCCGGCTGCAGCTGCACCTTGTCAGCTTTTTGAAAGGACTCTGTTTTCAGCCGCCCAACTTCTCCCTGTCGCCGTCGGTTGAACAAGATCAGCCGCGCAAGGGTTGCTTCTGTCAGCACCCGGTGGTGTTCAGGGTTGGGCTCGTCTTTGAGGTTTTGCGTGGCGGCTTCAATCTCACATGTTAGGTGTTCTTGCAGCTTGATTAGATCATCTGCGATAGGTAGAAGGTCGGAGCGATTCCACTTGTCTTCATATAGAGTCGTATGGGCTGGGCGCGCTATCTCGTCGGTCCACTCCATTTCTACCAGCTGAATGAATCCGTCGATTTGCTTCTCGTCGTTTCCGTTCTGAATGAAGTTGGCCTTTTGTATAGCAGCACATTTATTGATGCTATGACCAAGTTTAAGAGCCAGCGATGGCACGCCATACTTGTTTGTATGCTCATCGAACCTGCAGATCTTTCGGACTGCTCCTGTCAGCTCACTGAACTTTGAAGCTGCGAGGTAGGCGGCGAGTGTCGCGTTCGGGTCATTGCTTCTCAGCTCTTTTACGAGCCGTCCTAACTCTCTGATCTTGCAGCTGATGTACTGTCGCTGATGCCGTTCGGTACCATGCTTCCTGAACAGCCGGAGGCCGAACTGTCGGATGACGTCGTCCGTTTTACAGATCAGTGAAACGTCGTCAATCACCATACTCTCGAGAAGTTCGTTGTAACCCGTTGGAACACCGGGATCTACGGGGAGCTGGGCCAGCGCCTCATGCTGTACCCTCCCGGAACTTGTCCGGCCCTGCCTGCGTGAACATGTTCGTTTGTGTCTCCAGAGAGTTTTCCGGAAGAAGAAGCCTTTACACCCGTCACACATCAGGAAGTCATGAGCCAGGTGCTTTTTTTTTGTCCGTGTTGGTTCCTCCTCCAGGGGATGAGCTCTCCTGTTTTCTTTCCGAGTTTTAACGCGATGTTATGCGCATAGTTGCCGCGGTTTCGAAGGGATTGCCATGCTTCAAGTCTTTCCTTGGACCCTTTGTCAAAATGCAGGGCGTGCTGAACAGCACTCTCCTTGCCGTGCTTGCGTTCGAGATGTCGTGCCAGCGTAGACTGGGGTGTTTCGCAGTAAAAACACGTGTTTCTTTTGTCCCAGACGCGCTTTTTGTCGTTCCGTGTGCTGGCCACAGCGTTTAGCCGTTCTACGTCAGGAGAAGCGCCAATCTCGCTTGTAGATGGGCCATCGGCAATGAGACNAAGTTGAGGGAGCGAGTTGCCCCCACTGCCCCCACGGTTCCACGTCCCTGCATTCTGAAGTCGATTCTTTCCATGCAGCGCCATAAGCATAATGTTAAAAGCTGAAAATGTTGGTGGCAGTTGCTCCCCCTGCCCCTCGGTTCCTGCGTCCTTGCCTGTCAGCACTGGCGGATCCATAACATGGGCATGGGGGCTACATTAAAAAAAAATCATCAAATTTAAAAAAACTCATCCAATTTGGCTTTTTTGTACCTTACTGAACGATTTAAAACAAATATGTCTTAATGAACGTTCATTAGATTTCCCTCTACAGTAGAAAATAAGTTAAATTTTGACGATTTCAGGCAATATAGGGGGTAAGCCCCTGCCGCCCCCTTCTGGATCTGCTAGTGCCCATCAGCGTCATGGCCTTACCGAAAACACCGAAATCGGCTGACAATTAGCAAATTTTAAAAGCAATTCTAGTCAACCTGTACAAGGGAGAGTACCTGTGTCTTGTTCTTCGATCAATTAATAATGCAAAAACAGTCAAAAATAACATAGGTTTTAGGTTTCCGTCGGACGGCCCCTCAAACCGACGTTTTGTCCGGTTTACGTCCTCCAAAAACGGCAATGTTAATCTGGCATGACTTCAGACTGGACCGGGACAGGCATGGGGCAGGGGGATGAAGTCAGAGGGTCAAAGGAGGGGAGGTTTTCCTGCTCATATACATGTCACATGGGGTGTTGCAGGGATCATCGCTCGGTCCGGTGCTTTTTATATTTTTAAATTTTGGTAATGATTTGCCATGTTACGTAACTGTAAGCGATAATAAGCTAGTAATCTGCGCTGTCAACGAAAAATTCTGGCACAGAGGCGACAATAGCCAAATGACAGAGCTTGAGGGCAGGGTGGCCAGTGAAAAGCACTTGCAACACCGCACAGCAGTGGTTCACAGCCAATGTAAGATGGGGAAGACAAGTGTTTCTGAACTAAGATTTTCTTCACATTTTATGGTGGTGATCGGCAAATTTTTGCAAGTCCACCTATCGTTGCATAGCAACGTCTGATGACCGCAAAAATATGCGCTTCAAAGGTTTCAAAAGTTCAAAAGTTAACTGCATGACAGTCTGGACTGGATGCGGAAAAATCAAAAAGCACCGATTGCAAAAGTCTAAAGCCAGCGTACGCGCAAATTGTAAAGCGCGTCACTGGCGCTCATCGGGCGACGCCACTGCCTGAGCCGGCGAACTGCAAAGGCGAGTATTGGTTAGCGACTCTACAGTCACGGGAGCGATTTGGGCATGGTGGCACATGGCTTGATCAAAATCAACACGTGTCAACGGGATGCAGAATTAAGTCTGGGGGCGGCGGGGTGACCCGCTGGCGCGAGAGTATAGTTTCTCTCGAGGATGTGTCTGCCCGTGATACCCGAGCGACCGTGACCGTGACACCCGAGCCAGCTGCAACTGCCTCACGTACGCACGGAGCACGCCCACTGTTGCTTTCACCATTGTGCTGCTTCTTGTTGGAGCACAGTAAAGGAAACAAATATCTTCAAATTATGTCCTTAAATATGCCAGGAAATGGTGCCTGGAACAGGATCTAATGTAGAGTAGACATGAGGACCTTAGTGGACAAGACTTGTCTTTTAACACGTGCACTGGAGAGGGCGAGAGGTATGCCACTAACACGCACTAGAGGGGGAGGGTCACTTTAAAGTTTAGTGCCCCTCCCTGAGATCTCAGAAAGTATGAGAGATATAACATTCAAACTAACAGGGTAGGTAGGTGCTGTAATGATCAACATTTTCTGAAATTTGGCTGACCTTAAGTCAATATCTTAAAGGGCAAACAAGGTCACGAAGGTCAAATGGGGCCAAATGTCACCATTTTGGGAATTTGACCTCTGTGACGTCGCAGGTCAACTGCAATGTGTCTGAAGTTCTCTTTGGCGATGAGCATGGACATTGGCTACCAAATGGCGTTTGCATCGTCCCGATCTGACTGTTGGTTCCGAAGATATCGCTTCGTTGACCTCGATTCTAGACCTAATTTTGGAGTTCAAAACCATATAACTCAAAAATGTACCAACCGATTTTTTTTTACGTCAAGCGATCCGCTATTTTATTGCCGTAAATGTCGCACGTAGGTATAAGTGTCATATTCATTAAAATATTTGACAGCGGTGGGATTCGAACCCACGCCTCCGGGGAGACTGGTGCCTTAAACCAGCGCCTTAGACCGCTCGGCCACGCTATCTGCTATTGAATAAATATGTTACGGTATCTGAAGAGAACAGGTCTGAGTGGCCCACATCCCTCTTTTGAAGATTTTGCTGCGATGGGCGAGCCTCTCGCGAATTCAGTTGGTCGCATATGTACTGCTCGTAATGTTCAGAGCCTAGTGAATAATTCGGTGAACTCTCGGTAGTCTGTAGATAAGCTCATTAAACCACAAGCACTCTTGAACTTTGAGCGAAGGAGACACTCGGACAGGGACAGATCTAAATCTATCCCAGGCACGTTTACGTAGCTAGGATTTTTATCATGGGGAGGCCACGTCGGGAAAACAATCAAATTTTGCTCCCCAGACATATGCTGCTGACCGGGGGAAAAAAGGGTCGGGTAGTCGGATAATTTCATTCTATCTAGTGCTAATTTACTTTTATCAGGGGGAGCATGGCCCCCGTAGCCCCTTGTATACGTCCCTGATCGGTACCACCCAGAAATGATCCTTGCATCACTCATTAGGTGATTGATTGGGACAGTAAACCACCTGGGTGATGTCATCGACCACCTGCTGGCGATAGACTACATACTATATAAATATAATATATAGCCAGGGGTGTAACTTTTTTATGTCATTGGGGTTGCACTTAGTTTTAAGGGCCAACTTATTACCAGTCACATCGCGTCATAGACGTAATGGTGAATTCCCAAATTATTGGGGTTGTAGCTACCCGACCCATTTTACATTCAAGTAAAATGGGTTGGGTATTCAAGTAAAATGGGGTTGGTAAGTTTAATATGGGTTAAACTACCAACCCATTGTACATTCAACGTTCTCACCTATGAATTTCAGCCAAGATGCTGGATCAACGTTGTGGGCTGGAATTTCCGTACCAAGCGCACACTAGCTTCTCCAAAATTTAGCCAGTTCTGGATCAATTGTGGGCTGGATTCCGTACCACACGAGCTTCTCCAAGATACTGCAGCGTCTGATGCTGTCAAGCGCTTTTGAGACGTCTGCTGATGTAAAACATCTACACAATTTGATCCTGTGCATGCTGTACATCGGGATTTATTGCTCATTTTTCGGTGATATCCGTAATGTGGCTTATGATGCAGTAACGTTTGTTTTCTTGGAGTGTTTCAATGCAGCGCACGAAAGGTCTTCGACCTCGTCATCGTTTGTTCCAGACACTCCACAAAGCCGGAAAGCGGGAGAGTCTAAAGCCCCGAGCAAAAACGCCTCGTCGGCGGCCTGTGTCGACATGGCACACTCCCAGGAGCAAACAACGGCGGCGTCGCAGCACAAACGTCACGCGGACTCGCAGAGCAAACGTCGCGTCTTTTTGTGAAAGCGAGTTGGCAAAAGAAGCTCCATAAAAACGTCGGCAGTTGAGCTGAAATCAGCAAGTCTCCTGGCAAACTTTGTGTGGGATTGTTTTCTAAGAAAAGACTCAGTCGGCGTGAAACACTTTTTGGCTTCCGGCGCCAAAATGAATAGGTATTGGTTTGTTTGATGTAAAGTGGGTGTGTTTGTAGCAGGCGTTCCAGTTTGCTTCCGAATATAATTGTTTGCCGTTGTATTATATCGCTTTGAATTGTTAACGTGTCCAATATCTTGAATAATATTTTTGTAATTCGGAGATATTCTGTAGGTAGTGGATTTTTAACTCATTGCAAGAAAAACGTGTATAATATTAACCTACGCACTAAAGAAGGGGTTGATTTCCGTCCGTCCCCCCCCCCAGGTGTTTTCAGGAGTAGCGGCAAAACGGCGCGCGCAAAGCCACCAAATTTTGCGCTGCTGTTTTGGCATCCAATACCCACACTTTGTGAATGTTTTGACATCAGGTCATCTTTGGGCAGGTAATAAGATCACGTAAAGTGACCTTACTTCAAAAAATGTTTGTGGTCTTGCCAAAGCCACAGTCTATTTCTGAAAGATTTGAAACCTGCAGAATTTCATCAGGTTATCAATGCCTATAATTCTGTAATCTCGGATTTGTATTATCATCATCATCATCATCATCATATATTTCTTTGTTTGTAGCTCGCGAGTCATTCGATCCACAAAACAGGATCGGCGCAAAAGCATGGCTTAAATTAGCGCACCTATCCTGAACACAAAAGCAAAAGCAATAACACGGTCACACTCACACTAACACATCATAGATTGTGTACATACATACATGGTATTACATACTATAGCATGGCATGCTTGACATCAGAGACTATCATGGGTGTCCAAACCCTAAACCCAGCCCAGCCGAAGCCCATGAATACCAAGCCCAGACCAGAACCAGACCATTTCGAATTCATAATATTTGATACCCATGCCCATTGGGGCCCATTAGATAAGCAGATAATTATTTCATAAAATTTGCAACCATTATCCTAGCATGTTGCCTTTCATACTAATTAACGATAATAATGTCAGGCACCTGTGTGTTGCTGTTGATTCCGGACATAATCGAACAACTTTGCGGTCAACATTATATATTGGGATCAAGACTTAGGATAAGAAATGAATTTAAATAGTAGTGCCTATTATTTTACCACGAATTATAGTCTTTAATATAATTGCCAAGCTCTATTGTTTAGCGTCTATATCATGTAAAAAACATATTTAACCCTGGTTAACATCTGGGTTTTTCAGTAAAAAAGAACGGTTAGCGATATTTTTTTTATAAAATTGCATAGCCATGCCCGCCCAGTACCCATGAAAAGTCAAAAAATGCCATACCCAACCCAACAATCGGAAGAATTGAGTGGGCACCCTATGGGTGCACCCAGCCCATGATAGTCCCTGCTTGACATGACATAATGGATATAATATACATGGTAACGACTAACAATACCAAACATGACAATTGTTACTGCTCAAATCGACCTGTTTTTAACAAGAAATTTTGAAACTCTTCAGCGATCTTGCATCCCTCAGTAATGGTTAAGCCTTCGCCGTGTAACAATATGTCGAGTTGAATGCATGCTGTAAGGGATGAGAAGTTGTTCTGTATAATATGTGTTATGTTGCTGACCATGCGTGTTCTATGCTGCTGGTGGTGGATGCAATGCAATACGAAGTGTGTCGTGCTTTCTGATGAGTGTCCGCAACTGCACTGTGGGCTAAGAGTTTTTAGAATTTGATATTGGTGTGCGTGGAGAGTGGAGACATGACATACCTTATCTTAATTGTGTGTTGAGGCGGTTACCCCTTACTGTGCCTAATCCGTAATAACGAGGTGGCTTTGCTACGCTCAAGTGTTCTGTAAGGGCTGTCCTTGAAAAAGTTTTTAGTTGAACGCTATTAATGGAGGCCTCTGGAAGACTATTCCATAGTCTTGTAGTGTCAGGGATAAACGATTTTTTAGATGACGACGTCCGATTGGATGGTAATGTTTGCAAATGTGCGTTACGAAGAGTTCTGCCGGTTTCGTGCTGCCTAGTTTCGGGAATGATTGCTGTTATATACTCAGGAATTGATGCTTGTTCGTACTTAAGTTTTCTGTAAAAGGTGAGTTTGTGTTTAATTCGCCTTGCTTTAAGTGAATCCCATCCAAGATCACGTCTGAGCGCCTCAGTTGACGTTCGGAATTCTGCTCCTGTTACCAAGTCGGGCTATTCTATTCTGAAGTCGCTCAAGTCTTATTTCGTCCGTAATTGTCAAATGTCCATCGTATATGGCGTCGCAGTAGTCAAAGTACGGCAGTATGTAAGTATTATATATTTGGTCTTGTATGTTTCGTGGGACGATGTGTGCTATTTTATGCAGTGGACTGAGTGCCTTGTTAACCCGCGCCCCACTGGGGGGTGTTTGAACACCCCTCATGTTTTATCAAGATAACGAAAAAACGCGGCGCGTAGCGCCGCCAAATTTCGCATAACTATCTCACTCGATTCTTTACAGACATTTTGCGAAAATTCAAGTTTCCGTGTCGGTAGGTCACCAGGCCAGGTCCAAGTGACCCTACCTACAAAAACGTTTGCGTGTGCCATGACTACAGTTTCTAGGGGATCGATATCAAACTTTTAGGATTACATTAAGTCATTAGTATCTACAAAATGTTTTTTTGTCCGAAAGTCCGAAAGTCCGAAAAACTCTTTCCAATACAAAATGTTTATCTCGGATTTTTTGTATCGGTGACCTTAGGTCGGGTCAATTTTGCGATCTCCCTTTTTAAGTCATGGAGAAAATAATCAAATTTTTTTCTTTTTCGTCGCGATATCAGTCCCATTTCCTTCTGGATGATTTAATCATACTGATTATTATGTATGATCCCAAGTGCAGCGTTTTGCTTCAGGGAAACATTACGGGTCATTCTGAGGTCATACCGAGGTCAACCAACACCTTTTTCGTCATACTCCTGGCCATAATGAAGATAGAAGAACTGCAATTACACAGCTGTGTTTGCTCGTCAAGAAACGTCTACTGATATGCAACTGACCTCCTTGGTACCACTTGACCTTTGACAGAGGTAATTTTTTAAGTTGACCTAACATGATACAATTTTACACAATTTCAAAGCGCCTTGACGAGACAAAACACGATGGCGTAAATAAGTATGACGTTATCTTTGTTAGGTAAAGTTATCACGAAAATATTGTTTTGCCAAAATCAGCTTTTTTGATTTTAATGACGCCCTTAAGCCTAAACATTGACCTGAACGTCAATTTTGAGGAACCTGGTTGCGATTGCAAAATTTCATTGGCTAGTGATTTGGTTCCTTTTGAAACGTTTGTTTCTAGATTCATAGTTTCCGGAGATATTTGGGGGTTTCTGGAGCGATGTCCCTAAAACTTGAAAAATTTGACCTTCGATGACCTCTGGTGACCTGAGTTTTGACGTGAGCGAAAAAAATCTGAAATAGTTTTTCGAAATGATTTTCGATACAGTTCGAAACAGTGCTTTTTGTTTTTGGTCTACGTGGCATGGGAGCCGAGTAAGAGGGGGGTGTTCAAACACCCCCCAGTCGGGCGAAGGAAATGCAGAGGCCCAGTGGGGCGCGGGTTAACCTTTTTCATTGTTGTTTTAACATGGACCTGAAATCGCATGTCTTTGGAAATCGTGAGCCCTAAGTGCTTGTGCTCCTCAACTAATGGTATGTTTTGTCCTGAGACTGTCAGTCTGGGATGCTTATATGTTTTTCTATTACTGAATCTTTGTTGTATTGTTTTTGTCGGGTTAAACGTTATTGCCCATTGTTTGGCATACGCTTCAAAAGCGTTGATATCTCCTTGTAGAGAGGTTTGTACTAAGTGAATGTTTTGGTCTGTATGTGTGGCAAAAAGAGTCGTGTCGTCAGCGTAAAGGAGAATATCGTTGGTTGTGTTTTCCGCTTAAGTCCATTTAAGTACATCAATGCCAGGAGAGGACCAAGAACAGATCCTGAGTAGATATACAAATAAATGACCTTTCCTCGTGTCGTCAATTAAAAGTTCAAGTTTTATAATAATATATTTTAATGTTTCATAATATAATATTTTGCCTTAAACTTTTAATTGACGACACGAGGAAAGGTCATTTATTTGTATATCTACTCATTACCCATGTTTCTCGCACGAGCACTCAATAATATTTCTTCGATTGAAGAACAGATCCTTGTGGTACTCCGGCGTTAGTGGTCTGTATCGTCGAAAGGGTGTTACCGATAGTCACTTTTTGTCGCCTATCACTTAAATATGACGTCAGCCATATGAGTAGTCGTCCTGCTATGTACAATTCGTGTTCACATTTTGTTAGGAGTCCAGTGTGCCAGATTTTGTCAAAGTATTTATAAATGTCTAGATAGATGGCTGTGAAATTAAGTCTGTCGTTCAAAGCTTGGTAGATACTGTGCGTCAGGAATGGCAATTGGAGCTGAGTACTGTGTTTTGGTCGGTATTCACTTTGTTTTTCGGATAGTAACTGATTTTCTGTGATGTGTGAGTAGAAACGGTTAA
Source organism: Semibalanus balanoides (assembly GCA_014673585.1). Classification (NCBI taxonomy): domain Eukaryota; kingdom Metazoa; phylum Arthropoda; class Thecostraca; order Balanomorpha; family Balanidae; genus Semibalanus; species Semibalanus balanoides. The sequence goes on from VOPJ01006120.1 coordinate 128,433, forward strand.
AAACTAACTTTTCTAGGATTTTTGAAATGCAAGATTATCGGTGACCTTAGGTGATAAAATTTGTCCTGACAGGTCAGAAAAATAATGGGGACTTAACCTATAATGGAGAGGTCTCCCCGTTATAAGTTAACGAGACAATTTGCACGATGGATTATTTTGCGCGAAATGTTTTAAAGCATTTTAAGATGTAATAACATATTTTAGTATGCAAGTTTTAGTATATGATATAATCCAAGACATACGATTCGCTGGTCATTGCTGGGCGAGTCCATTATGAGTCCAGAGGCGTCAGTCGTTCGAGAGACAAATAGCGTTGCCGGGACATTAATGTTTTGGAATCTTTGAAAAAATTTCAAAGCAAGATGGAGTTCTGCCATAACAACTAACCTATGTATAAATTTATCTTGCTGTTTACCGCCTAACAACAATTTTGTAACATTTAATATTCTTACCAGCATATTACAAAATTCTGAGGTACATTTCAAGACAAAAATCGCATGCAAAAGTTGTGTAGTTAAGGAATGGATAAGTTTACTACAACTTGCAAACTAAAACATTTTAAAACATTTTACATTATTTTAAAACATTTCGCGCAAAATAGTCCATCGTGAAAACGGCTAATATCAAATGCTTCCTTTTCAGCGAATTTCCATTGGATCAGGACAATTTTTCAGAATCATGATATTTGAGCTCATTGGTGATTACCCGGGTGCAATTGTTGCTCAGTGATCTCAGCAAGGTCATTTGAGGTCATCTGAGGTCATCATTATTGTCTTGCTAATAACTCTTGATAGAATAAAAATAGAGACGATCAGATGACACCAATATGTTTGTCTTGTCAAGCCACGTCGTCCAATATGCAGCATGACCTACTTGGGTCAACAAATGACCTTGAACTGATATCAAATTTATCAGTTGACCTAAACAGGTTACCATTTGATATGCTTCAAAGCGCCTTGTCGAGACAAACACGATGGCGTCAAACTGATTTCCCTGTCTTTGTTAGATGTAATGTTTTTCATGAAAAATGGCTTTGCCAAACATAGCCTTTTGACCTTCGATGAACACTGAAGCCTATGACCTGTCATAGGCTTCAGTGTTTTCGTCAAGTCAAGGTCATTTCGGCGACTATTGACTTTATCTAAAATCTGAGGACGTGTTGGTTACTGGCGACTGCATTTTTCAAGAGCTTTCAAATGTTCTTCCGTTTGTTCCTAGATATCATAGTTTCCGAGATATTTAAGGGTTTCTGGAGCGTAGTCCCCGAAAACCGGAAAATCTGACTTTTGATGACCACTGGTGACTTGGAGTGACATCAATTTTGACCTAACCTAAGAAAAGTTAGATATACTATCGATAATGCTGGTCTCAAACAATCTAACGCCGTTTTCTCCTTGTCGCTTAGTAGCGTAGGTTTCGAGATCTCAGGGGGGACGGAAAATGGAAATCACCCTCTGCAGTTCGTTTTCGGCGCAAACCCCCTGCAGAGTGCGGGCTAGGAGTCGTTATGGTACAGTTGTTATACTAATATTGCGGATGTTCTACACTTACCCCGCACCTTCATAACCTGTCAGCCATTCTCTCCTCTTCTCTGTACCTACAAAAACATATATTTATAGACAGCGATATATTCGATGATGCAGTGCTGCTTTATATTACAATGGTAACCATGGTAATCTGTCATGGGACTTGGCCGCAGGACTAGCCCTCATATCACAACAGCTCTGAGAGACTTCGTCATACACAAGAGGCTCACAGAGGGGACCGTTTTAGCTCCTACTCTATTTGGGAGTCGCCTTCCCCTACGTAGGGGTGTAGGGGCGTTCTATTCTGGGAAAACATGGGACCAAACTCGGAACAGAATCAACAACCTAATAATTTTACTCAATGCACTGACTCAACCGGAGTTGACCAGAAACTAGCGCAGAAACATGCAGTTAGCAGAATCGTTCAAAATGTGGGCCCGAGTAAACACGTTAATTCCCAAGCTTTTCTCCGAAATCTCCATAGACTCGTACCGCGCGTAAAAAATCATAAAATTTCGCTTATCTGCGTAATCGGACGAGTCGTGCCCACGTTGGCAGTGATGCGTAGGTCAAACGAGTTAAAATTATACACGAAACAATGCTCGCCACTATTCGACACAATTGCCTGAAGCACTTTTCCCGTCGCTCCGCCACTTCGCACTGCCATCTATTGGCCAAAATTGGTAGCCGTCCGTCCGCAGCGTCTGCCGCACGGGCGCGGAGTCGCTGAGTCCTGTTCAGATGCAGCAACGAAGGGCTGCGATGATGTTGAAGCGGCATGTACGGACCCAGTCCTTTACTGTCGGACCATCTTGATGATGGTGCCGTTGTCGAGGCCCGCGTACACCTCGCCGTTGTCGCCAACGCCGAGGGAGAAGACGGGCTTGCCCACCTGCGGGAAGGAGAACCGTCAGACGGATAAACGGCACGAACGGACTTTGGAAGGGAAAAGGACAAACTTATTAAAGGGTTCACCTTTAGCATGGCGCTTTGAACTGAGATAGTATATTTGTAGAGCAGATCGAAAAATGGGTTTGGGCTGAAGAATAAGAACTAGTGGACTTCTTTTAGAAGACAAAGTTGCATTTTCCCCAAAAGTTCGCAGGAAGCAATAATTCAAATAACTTCTAACTAATTTAAGTAACTCTTAGTAACGTCGTCACAGACTAGTGGGCCCCTTTTAAAAGACGTTTTCGGGGCATTTTCGGGTACGGATCTTTTCGCGCACGGGCCAGCTTTCCGTGAATTGATACTTTTTATAAAAGGAGGCCCACTGGTCCTGTGTTTGGAAATTGCTTAGAGTAGCGAGTTAATTATTTCCACCACAACCCATTTTCGATCAGCAGGCCTTTTTCACAAAGGCATTTTTTTTTTTTGTTATTACAATGATTTTCTTTGTGATTGGCAAAAATAATATTTAACAAAGTTTGTAATTTGGACTTTCACAAACCTAGAGCATGTTAGTATCAATTTAACGTATTTACAAACTATTTTATACATATAATTGTTGTAAAAAAAATTGTTGAAAAACGCAATTTCTATTTTCCTCAAACGTTGACTGCAGTGAGGAAATGTTTGTAATTACAAACTTGTAATTCCAGTGGGCCACGGGTTCTGAATTTCAGAAACTGCATCGATAGTTGACGTTTTTTGTACTGTTTAGGTCGTTTTATTGGTGTAGTTGCTTCGTTGCCGAGGTTGTTAGGGAAATGGTCTAGTTCATATGTAAAACTGCCGAAAATTTGTTTTCCCCACCCCAGAAATTTAAGCAGGGATCTCCACCTTTGAAGTGCAGTGCACCTTACCGATTGTGCTATGATATGAGTGAGGGGCGCCTGCGCGCGGAGAAACTGCATGGCGGTATAATTGCAGCGGTCTGCAATGTCTTTTGCAGTGAGCCTTTGCCCTTCCGTGTGAAATCGGCTAGGTTAGGAGTTAAAATGGTAGGGAAAACTAGACGATCTTCCTTTCAAGAGTAGTTGTGTTGTTGCTTTGCCCCGCCAAGGCCATAGAATGCCATAGGTAGAACCGGCCCACTGCGCGGGTATCTGCACATACAGACAAATGTCAAATGACGTCACCAGGGGTACATTTTTTATACCGGTAGATAGTCGTTAATACTTGAACCAATACTTTGCAAGTGACAATTATGTAAAGAATCTCATAAGTAACGTATATTAGACAGTATAGCAAATCATATGTATGAAACAGAAACTTCAAGGGATCCAAAAAGCTATTCCCCCGGTGACGTCATTGCCCTAATCATGCAAACAGCTTATGGGCATTGATGCCCGTCTTCCGCCCGGTGAATTTACAAAGTTATTGATTGGCCTTCTGCTTTTACAAACTTTTTTGAGATTACAAACTTTTCTTTACAATCGGTAATTCACAGGTGCTGATAGTTTGTGAAATCGCTTTTTGTGAGGTAAGTAAAAATGTATTGCGTTTGTAATTACAAAAAATGTAATTACAAACTTCGTTGTGAAATAGGCTTCTGCTCTACAAATCAGCTATCTCAGTTCAAAACACTTTAAAGTGAACACCCTCAACTTTCCAGAGAATTGCGAAGTAACGGCTTCTACAATCCACAAGTACAACTTGACGTTCAAGCAAAACAACTGGAAAAATTTGTGCTTATTTCCAATTCGTGAAGCCGAACTGAACACCTTTTATCACACTCTTAAAATCAAATCCTCCCGATATTTCATGAATCCTAGATTTTCGATATTGTACTCATAAAGACAATATCGAAAATCTAAGATGGATGGATGGAGTAAGATGGATGGAGTCAGTCTGAACCAGACAGTGGAGACTTTGCTCTGCGTTGCAGGACGCTTGTGGTTCCCATGGCCCTATCGTGGTTCCCGTGCCCCTACCGTGGTTCCGGGGGGGGCCGTACCGTGGTTCCCGAGGCGATGGGCTTGAAGGTGGTTCCATCCCAGATCTTCACCGTGCAGTCATAGCCAGCTGAGTAGATCAGGTTATCGGTGCAGATCAACGCGTTGATGATCTTGTCATGTCCCTGTAGGCAAACAACATGTGTAAGTAAGCGAACAAGCTGGTTTGTGTAAGCGAGCAAGCTGGTTTGTGACGGTGCACAACTACTAGGAAAGCGATATTCTTTCCTAGTAGTATAGCAGCTCGCGCCTGTCCACGGAACTGAAGCTGTAGGCCACTTTTGTCAGTCAGAAGATTTTGCTCGGCGGGTGATTATTTGACCAGCATAATCATTGAAGCTGTAGATATTATTTGTATAATGGAATGCCTATCTTACACTGGAAACTTGAGGAAATCCTATGAAAACTAACACTTATTAACGAGTAAGAAGCTTGATAAAATAAAATACAAACATTAATGAATCTAGGAATGCCCGCCAAGATTGCAAAAATACGTAATAGCATGCAAAACTATATATCTGAGAAGTTGCTGAACTCTTAAACATGTCCCGCTTAAGCATAATGCCTTCAAATAATCGTCAACTAGCCGCCACTCTTCCACAGCCGCCTTCCGAAAACCTCTCCTCGCCTCATTGCCACACTCACAGTCATGTTTTCGATGTGCTTGTGGCCTGACTTGTTTTCCTTCACGAGCAGCACGGTACCCTCGCGGTTGGTGTACACCAGGTTCTCTCCGACAATACACATCGGACCACGGCCCTCGAAGGTATCCAGAATGACGAACTTGGTCTCGCCGGGAACCTCCATCTCCTCTGTCAGGAGCGGAGGCGGGCGTCAGACGTGGGTTCGAATCTAAGGTGAGGTAGGGAGTTTGTCCCGTGATTGGGGGTGAAAGAAATACATTGTGTTTTTTTCTTACTGAAATTTATGTTAAGATTATATTGCTATAATTGATCACTACACCGAAATGATTTAAACCGATAGCGGGATTTTTTATTATTTCTCCTGTAATAGGAGCCTAAACAATGTGTTCCTTGAAATGAGTTTCGGCCATAGGTTACGTCATTTGTAACCGATCTGTATTCAGGGGACATAATTTCGGTTACATCACACAACACAAGGTAAAGTTACACACTGAAGCCCGTCTAACTTAAGATTTACGTCACACTGGCAAACTACTGAACCCCATCTGACGTAATATTCACATCACAGTCGCTACTCACTGATACCGATTAGTGTTATATGACGTCACATTTACGGCACACTCGCTGATTACTCACAAAAGCCGATTTGAGTTCATGTGACGACATATTTACGTCATACGTGCTACTCACAGAAGCCGATTCGTGTGCATATGACGACATATTTACGTCATACGTGTTACTCACTGAAGCCGATCTCTGTGCATGTGACGTCATTGCAGCGAGCGGTGTAGATGATGTTACGGGCCATATCCATAGACCACACCTCCTCCAACACGCTCAGGGTGAAGAGGAACGCGTAGTCCTTGGACCAGATCTTCACCTGTGGGGAGACTTGGTTTCAGTCGCGTATTCAGGAAGGATGGGCCATCCTTTCTTTCGCCATTCTGCCATCCTGGATGTCAGAATGGCGAAAGGCCACGCTGGATCTTCGCAAGTGTGATCTAAAAATACAGTCTATAACAACCTCTCTCCCATAGATACCTACAGTAGCAAAAGTACATGTAAGTGTATGATGCAATTACTACAAATACAAAGTTATAAAACAAAGTAAACATGGCAGAAGAGAACGCTGCTGACATTCAGTGTGATGTTCTCCTTGCCTACTGCATTTCCGTCTTCTCCGAGATCCAGTGACGTCAGAGCGTCCGCTTCCAGTGACGTCACGATATAAGATCCTTGGTGACTTCTGCGAACTTACCTTGCCGCTCATATCGCCCGAGAAGAGCTTGTCGTCACGCGCCTTGAGCACGCGAACCTCATTCTCATGGCCCTCTAGAGTCTTCTTGCACTCCAGAGAGGTAGAATCCCACACCTTGATGAGGCCATCGTTGCCTGCAAAGGGAAAAAGAGTCATATAGAGGTTGACGAGCATGGGTTTAATTTAGTCTACTTAGATAAAAATGGTCAATAATGGACATGCATCGAATAACAGACGATGTTAAATAATTGTATAACGAATGTTACAGAGTTACATACAAATTGCACACATTGTAATATTAGTAATAAATAACCTTATTCTTATAATGCCGAAAAAATATATAAAAAAGACCAACTCTAATTAGGCAGCTTTTGGCTTGTGCCTTCATCAGCCATAATTGTATACATTTATGGCTGATGAAGGCGCAAGCCGAAAGCTTTCTTACTTTACTTTGTTCTATTTAAACATTTGTTTCGGCATTTTGAGAATAAGGTTTTACTTATTAAGACTATTACAATGTCTTAATATTTTCTAACAAAAAGTGCTAAAACAAATACAAGATTATGAACTACAGACAATTAATGACTTGCTTTTCAGCATAGTGATATTGTCATGAGCATACAATGTTGCTAGGATATTTGGTGGGCCATTTGGGCTGAAACAGCTAATGCATGGTCAGACATAACGAAAATAAAAAGTCCGTCGAACGGGAAAATTGCATCATATGTGTTACGAGCCGTGGGTTCGAATCCCACCGCTGTCAAATGTTTTAATAAACATGACACATGACACTTAAGTGTCATGTTTATTCAAACATAAAACATTTGACAGCGGTGGGATTCGAACCCACGCCTCCGGGGAGACTGGTGCCTTAAACCAGCGCCTTAGACCGCTCGGCCACGCTATCTTCTATTTACGAAATTACGCTGCGGGATATGGATCAGATAGGCCTGAGTGGCCCACATCCCTCTTTCGAAGATCTCACTCGAGCCCCTCGCTAATTTGGTTCGGCGCATATGTATTCCTTAGAGCCTAGTAAATAATTCGTGAAACTCTCGGTTGCAGCGATGACGATATTTTAAAATGCAAGTAGTGGTGAATTCCGAACAAGGACGGATTCCAAGGGAAGCATATCAGCAGAAGTGCCAGAACCCGGAACCTTCCGAAAGTTATAGGAGGGCATTAACAGAGGCATTCTGACAGGGGTACGTGAGGAAGTACTTTTCAAGTTGGGGGGAGGGGGGGCGAAACTTTTTGGCAAAATCTGAGGTTAGCAAGAAAATTACAGCTAAAAAGGCGATATATCGCTGTTGGTCGCCATTCCCGTTTATATCGCCAACAGGATTTATCACCATATATCGCCATCCCGCTTCACCCGTTCACCCGATATATCGGAATCTATCCCCGCGATATATCGCCACCCGTTATGGATGCGTCAAATGCCGGCGACCGCCTTGATCCGGAATTTCGTTGGTGATCCACTTTTCCCTTTTTTAACCCCCGGCCGACTCTTTCTCTGCTGAACGTCCAGGAGGAGCAGAGTCGACATCATACATCTACAATGGTGCTTTTGCTAAAACGAAAACAATGAAACACCGTTACCTACTCCCATGCCAAAATGACTGAATGTTATTTACTCTGTGGCGCCTAGTAATATTTCATGAATAGAAGCATTTACCTCCAAAAGTATTACAACATTGTGACTATGAGTATTTTATCTACCGTGATTGTGACCAATAACTATCAACGTTACGACGAAAAATCATATCCTTTACCAGGTGTGCGCTGTGTTTAGCAGTGTTTCCATGCTACGATGGTCAAACGTGCGGTGCCACTGTAAGATGGAAAGAGGCAAAACCAGTTCCAAATTCAATGCAGTTTAATTTAATTTATTTAAATTTGTGATTGAAACTGCACATTTGTTATACAAAACATAAGCAAATTTTCGTAGACAGTGCCGTTGATCTAATTCAGAGTTAAACGGTCATGGTAAAAGACGAGGAGGTTTCAGGCTCCAAAGTTGGGGGCGTCGCCCCCACAGGTCCAAAGTTGAGGGGGTGAGTTGTCCCCACTGCCCCACGGTTCCCACGTCCCTGCATTCTGAAGTCGATTTTTTTTCCATGCAACGCCATAGGCGCCATTCGCTTCGAGAATGTATCTAGTATAGACTATAGAGGGCCTTGGTATTGGTATTATTCGGTATCATGAGTTCTGTCAATCGGTGTCATTATGTAGTGTGAAATACGTGTGCAATCAAACGACTCGAAACTCCCTTGTCAGGAGGTCAAGTTTCCAGCCCGGTCTACCAACTAGGCAGTTGCCAACTGTCTACCACCAACTATTTAACTCACAAAGAGAGACCTTGGATGCATTTCCAAACCTGTGGCCTTTCTCATAAACGTTTGATAGTAATCATTATGTAGTACAGTTGTAAGGTTGTGAAGTATAGTTGTAAAGTTGTGTTTCATAAAGCAAAAACTACAACTTACTACACTTGCAAGCTTACAACTGTGCAACTCTACAATTGTACTACAGAAACGCTACGGCTGATTTTTAAAACGATTTTTTTTTCTCGAACCTACTATAATACAATATACTACTATTTATGAAACACACTACAGTAGTAGGATATTAACTTGAAACTGCAATTTTACTACTGTAGTAGGATTGTGAAAATTCTTTATGAGAAAGAGGATAGAAGCGAAGCATATCTGACCTGTGGTGACGAGATCTCCCTGGAAGAAGCAGATGGCGTTGATGGTGTTGAACTGCGCCTGAAGAACCTTGTAGATCGTCAGATCAGGGTTGTACACCTTAAACACAGATAATGACACCATGTTATTTAACATTTCAATCGCAATGTTGACGGGTAGCTCGTTTCCAGCATGATATCACGCACAATTGATTGCTGAGGAGAAGAGATGCTTGTTTTTATATACGTTGTTATGTTATGCAATATTTTGCCGTTTGATTCATCGGATTGCTTTGCTATGTGTTTCCGCAAGCCATAACAATACGCCAAACCATCAGCAAGCTTATCTCTCGACACTACGTCTATATGTATTTAAAAGACCCGAGCTAAGATGCATTTTCTAACCAGCTGGGGGCATTCGTTTCGGAATACCTGGAGGGTGGACTGCGCCGCAGGGTCGCTGTGTATGGCGGTACAGCATAACAACTCAGGCGAGTTTGGAATTGAACGGATCCGGGATCCTACGGAGAGCGGTTGGTGACAGAACATCCTTTCATACGCGGCGGAATTCCGAGTTATGTTTGTATTTCAAGTAAAAGATGCCGTGCATCATCTTTAATCGTTCTATTTGTATTATTAACGAAGAACTTCAGCATGCAATATTTTTGTGGTGAAATAAAGCTCTTGATTCCCCATTCAGTTTTAGAAGTTACACATTGGCAAATAATTCCCAGGGGTTTAATTAAGGTGCCTATCTTCAGAAAACCAATACGACAATGCGATAGTTTGAAACAATAATCCCGGGTAATGACCAGCTTAGATATAATTTAACTTAAATGGCGTTTTGAACAGCCACTGAGAACGTCAGAAGGTTTCTTCATGAACCGTGTTTGATCCTTAGCAGCAAATGCACTCTTTAAACAATACATGTCGCCCTTCCCTTTCGGAATTTATCAGGTATGCGCAAAATAATCAACGCTCAACTTTGTTTTCACAATGGAACGCTGGACCCCTTTCCAAATCACAATCAACAGAAAGCAACAGGTCGCGGCTGCATGACCATTTCAAAATGGTGCCGCTCTTGAGGAAGGTGTCGGCTGTCATCCCCCCTCACGCCCAGCCGTATCGGCTGCCGGCCGCGCCACTTTTGTCCCTCGGGCGCGACGCCTCGCTACTTTAGTCTCTCTGGCGCCACGCCAAACAACATTGCAGGTTCCGGAACCGTCGCGCTGCCCAGCGCCTCCGCTAGGGACCTGCCATAGGGGAGGGGGAGCGAGGGGAGGGAGGGCGCTGCTGACAGGTGACAGTTCGAGCTTGCGAGGGGCGGGAGGGGTGGAGCGGGGGATTGGCGGAAGCGAGGAGGATAGAAGCGAACAGCTGCCAAGTCGCTGCAAGGTGCTCATTGTCCGTGCAGATAGTGGAAGCAAAAACAGCGTTACTTGGACGCGAAGCACGTTGCTGGGGATTTCTGAGCTGAGGGAGCGTTGCACAGGCTCAGTCAGACGTCGGCTACTAAAGCTCGGGTTTCAGGCGCTACAGCTGGCGTCTGGACTCGGACTGGACTCGGAGGGTATGGTGATGACGTGCTGGAGATGGAGTAATAGGACCAGTGCTTCAGCGTGGACTATCTGAAGCTGAAGTAATGTACTTGGCGCGATTATGGAATACCAGGCAAGAGGAGGCGGTAGGACAACAGGGAATATTCACTGATTTAAGGGAATGTTTCACCTTTGCATTGGTTTTGAACTGAGATTGCCATGATCTTTGGCCGTTAATGAAAAATATAAATTATTTAGCAATAGACTAGTTGCAGGTTTCCTAACCCCCTGTTTTTTTTATGTATTTGATTGAACGTAAATTAATTTAAATTATTTTATAGATTGTCAAAATAATATAAATTCCTCTGAATTATCAGGATTTTAAATATTAAGTATATTTACGTAATTTACAATTCTGCTCTCTGATTGGTCGTGATGTCAATAAGCAATAGTTCAGAGCGCAAGATACCTGAGGTACGGTTGCTTTTAGCAGTGTCGGCTTGGTATCTTATTATTTGAATTTGTAAAATAGGAGTCTCCAACTGTGCTCGATAAATTTTTAGACACGATGTTAAATCGGCTGGACAACAAAGCACGTGATATATGCGCGGATCAATCATATGTCGCCTCATTTGAAAAATCATTGCTGACTATTTACTTGAAACAAACATATAGCCTGTTGATAAATGTGGGTGTAGAATTCCTACCACCTTGTTGACCACACAGCTGAATTTCCGGCGACTGCGTTCATACCAGAGCATGTTTTAAACGGCATTGCCTACAGTTCAGTTAGTCTCTATTGACGATTGAACTAATTCCACGTGTTGGCCTAATGTCAGGTTCGTATTAAAAACAGATGACGAACAAGTACATAACAACAGGCGGCACAAGTGCGGTAAAAAGTCTAGGCGTATACTGAACAGGCGACTACGAAATGAGTCGTTAATCATCGAAAGTAGAGAATACCTGACAACTCTCCACACTCTAAGCAGAGCAGCTTGAGTATTGCAGCACATCGCTTTGCCCGTGTCAAGCTTGCAAAGGCACGTATTTGGGAGAAGCTGGAGATAGCCGGTGACAGACAGATTCCAAGACGCGGCAGGTGCGGTTATGACAAAGGTTCTGCGTGTCAGTGAGAGACGGAAAGAAAGGCAGCTCTAGTGGCGCCAGCGTTGAAGCCCGTGTGACACGCTGGGAACACGCGGTACGCTGGGAATGATACGCTCGGATCAGATATCGTCTTCGGAATATTAATATGTATGCAAAGATGATGTGTACCACGTTGTCAGCACATTTTTTTATTATTATTTGCATATATCACAACAACCTGCACTAGTCCATTATCAGTTGTATTCGAAATCATCTATTTTTAGTATCTATTATATATATATTTAGTATATAATACATTATAACTAGTCCATTGTTCCAAAGAAGAAACACCATTTGGGAAGCATTGATTTTTTTAACTTAACAAGAAGGGTATATACAAGTGGCCCGCGTGATTGGCTGACAGACACTTCAAGATTTTGGTCGCTGGAGATGAAAAACAGCTTAAATTTATGCGAATTCTGGTTGGATTCACTTTGCTGTGATACGATAACACAACAAATGTTTGTGTTCACGTCGCCACTCCTTTCTACAAGGATTGGGTCAAATCTCTATGGCTCTATATAGCTCAATAACGAGGTTATTGTCCAAATTTGTGTATTTTGTTTATAAAGTCCAGTGACTTTTTACAAACACACATCATCATAGTTTTCAGCCAAACTTACTCCATATTTTTAACTAAACCGGCGTATATTGAACAACTTAAAAAGGTGAAACATTCCCTTTAACTTTACCATGTTGTAACGTATAACTTATACTCATTACAATGAGTTACGCATTTCCGAATAATACTCACTATCAAAGTATGAGCCGACCATGACAATTGTGCATTATTTTTACAAAGTCAACCTCCACGAAATATCGTCATTAAGAAATAAAACGTCCAAGTATCCCACCAACAATCTCTATTGTAGAGATCTACATGGGGCGGCTATCCCCATGGCCGGCCAAGCCCTGCGGCTAATGGGATGGGCCGGACTAGAAAATCTCTAAATCATGGCCATGGCTACGGCTGTTGCCGCATAGTCTACCTGGGTATTTTTTGCATGAATCATATCAAACCAATCGTGGTTAAACGAAGCCTTGGCATCTTGCCATAACAGTAGACTGAAAATAAACACATTATGCAAATTTACACAAAACCTCATGGCTGGCCAACGGCCAGCCATTGACATTTGGGAGTGGCTGTGGCTGGCTGTGGCTGTGATGCCATGGCTGTGGAGTGGCTAGGCCAAGGCAAATTTCAGTCATGTCGTACTCTATTCTATTGGTCAATGAAGTCAATTCAATCGTCATTAGACATCAACTTATCTACCAACATTTTTTCTTCTTCTTATATTCAAGGCGGGATAAAATAAAGTCAGTCGTGAATAAATCGATGCAACTTATCACCGGTGACGTCACGCTGTGGCGACCAATCAGCGTCCGGTACTCACGATAAGCTTGCCGCCCTCAGCGCCGGTGTAGAGCTTGCCGTTGAAGAAGCGCATGCAGGTGACGTCACCACTCTGCTTGGCGTCATCAGCCACGGTGGCAATCAGGCCCAGCTGGTGACTCATCTGCCGAGAAGAGAAAACAAAAAAAACAGCAGTATCAGACAGACGAACAAGCCAAACGTATCGTACGCTTTCCTGCGAAGGGAGGCTTACGACTGCATCAGATCTACGCTAAAAAGGGTCGTGTGATAGGTTAGGTCAAATCACGGTCATCTGCCAGGTATTGGTGTTTGCTCGTCGCAGGGCAGGTAAAAACGGTTTCGCTGGTGCCGGACAAAATCTGGCCGAAACAAAGTGGCTTCATGATTCCTTGACCTGAGGGAACCCTCTGTGCTGGATAGGGGCCAGTTCGGAATGTTTAGGGCACTTCTCACTCGCCCAGGGTCTATTTTGGTCTAGCCAGGGGCCCCTACACTCTGTCCAGGGGCCAAAAGAAAAAAAAACTTGTTGTGCAGAAAGGCCTTTTCGGCCCCGGAGCAAACTTTAAAAACAAAACAAAAATAGTTTTAACTATTTGAATGGATGGATTGCCGAGGTCAGAACCCGCGCTAAGCATAGCTTGTTGCGCAGGCCCTGACCCCATACCATCCGATCGGGCAATTCCTGGCAGCCGGCAGAATTTAGAAGCGAAAGTTGTACGTGCCCGACATACTTGGTCACTGTCCGCCCCGCTCACTTTGGGTGCGACCACTGCCACCGGCCGCAGGCCATCCCAATCAGGAGCAAATAGCGAGCGCCGAAGCCGACATCGAACCCGGGCTGCCACTACCGGGATAGGTCAGAAGTCCAGCGCTCTCCCACTGAGCTTCAGGGGCGGACAAAGGGGTATTTTCTGCTTGAACTTGAAAGGGTATTTTCTGGCGCCCGCTTATGTATCATGTTCGCACTTTTAACCAGCCCTGGCTCGTCGAGAAAGTAGATACAATCGTTGTTTAAAACATTGTTTGCACTTAGCATCTACGATCTGGAATGTGCTCCACATGCCAAAACCCAATTTGTCTACTTTGCCCAGCGGATCTTCTTCCAGATACCAGAAGAGCCTTGCAGATACAATATTTTGTCGTTGATAACAAACTAAAAGTTATATGTAAGCGAAACATAATATGTTCAGGTTCACCGTCTCGTTCAAACGTCATTTCAACCTTTTACGAGTCTAACACCCCTATTACCATTGCATTTAAAGCACGTACAGTACACGGCTGTGCTTGGGTAAATCGAACCTATCACCGAAAGGCCCAATTTTGTATCTCAATCACAGCGCACAATTCCTTCAAACAATGTCTCATTTGAATTTTGATCCATTGTTTAACGCCGCTCCCAGAATCCATAAGACTTTTCTCCAGACAGCTCCCAGAATCCGCCAGATTTTTCTCCAGAAGCCCTCAAATTTGTATCCAGGCAGCTCCCATAATTCAGCAGACTTTTATACAGGCGGCTCCCAGAATCAATCTGACTTTTTATCCAGGCGGCTCACAGAATTGGCCAGACTTTTCTCCAGACAGCTCCCAGAATCCGCCAGACTTTTCTCCAGGCGGCTCCAGTGGTCGCCACCAGGCGTCAGGCTGGCATGCTCCCCTCGCGCCCCCTGCCAACGCCCACAAGGCCCTGCATTGTTGGCCCAACATCGAGCTCAGATGGCGCTGCAAATGCCCAGCAACAGGACAGCAATGATGACCGCTGGGGGGGGGGAGGGGGCTGACAGGGTGGGAGACGTTGTGCCAGCACAGGCTTGGGCCATCTTGAAAGGTGGCGGTGAAGGTCAAAAATGTCCCTAGCAGTCGGCGCACGTCACATTGTTAGCTGATTTATTTAGAAAGAAAACAATAGATTCAACAGAAAACGTGGTGTAAACACAATGAAGCGGAAAATGCTTATGTACGATTATTATTTGTTGCAATGCTTTTAAAACAAATGTGATCAGGAAAAGGATTGTTTGCGCTTTTGAAGTTGGCTGTTTGGTGAGCAATTTTGACCGTGTAAATGAACCAAATCAATTCAAGACAATTTAATTAAATTATGGAATTTCGAGATAACACCCAAGAGCGCAGGTCCACTATTTAATTTATCACGTCCTGCCAAGGCCCTTACAGTTTGTCTTTGTAATTTCGTGACAATTTTACAGTGTTACAAAATATGATATACACCACTTGGTGTAAATAACCAAACAGGCTTACATCAAATTGTAATATCAACCAAAGAATCGCTAAGACCATCCAAACATCACAGTTACTTAGTCGCTGAGCCACTGTTGGAAAGTTGCCAGGCCACCTCTGAGCATGGATGAGAAATACCTTCTCAAGTATCCTAATAAATACCTTCTCAAGACATAATATCATCCATGCTCTGAGTTAGGCCTTTCCGCATGGCAACTATCCTAATGCCCCGAGACCTCACTGGCTACGCCCCAGTGAAATGGGTCTCCTGGCTAAGGAACTACGCCGGCGGTACGCCACTAGCTAAGACCACGCGCAGCTGCCGCATGGCTCCACTGCCCATGGCCGGAGCTAGTGGTTAGGATGGTGGTGTACCGTGGTTAGGATGGTGGTGTACCGTATGGAAGATGCTAAATGAGAGGTACCATGATTTGGTGCGCTTAACTGCAGGCGTAGTCTCGTCTAGCTCGGGTGAGTTTGTTAAAACCACGTGTATGCTTATGATTACTCCTCGTAGCCTTTCATTGAGGTCTGGTAAGGTGTGGAATAAAACCTATCGTCATTCGGTTACCATTTATTATTGTCTATCATCAACTATCATCATCCTACTTGTAAGCGAACATTGTTGCTCGTAAGCTATCATTATGACTGGTATTTAGCTACCGTCATCGTTACTAGTAACATTGACACTATGCAAGTTAGAAACGTGGCATGAGGTGTAACTACGGATATTTTAATGTGTGTGGCGCGTAAGTACATGTGTATTAATCGTTACACAGGTGGCCGTAAGGTGATTTTGAATAATTGTTCAAATTCTTCTATCATTTTCTTCAACTTTGTGAAGCTCTTATACTAAAAACTCATAATTCATTACAAAAGGTTTGAATGAGCAATTTGGTGAGCAATTTTCAACTAAAAAAATTGCTGGCGTAGTCTGTAAACAGATAGCAATGTTTGTGAAGCTCCTCTAAAGCTCTGAAGGTTCCCCAGCTGCAAGCTCCAAGCAGCTTATGAATTAAATGCTTATTTGTCCTGCCATGTAAAATAACAAAATTCAAACAAACAATGATGCATTTATCATGTGTTTGGTGGCGTTAAACGATAACTTGTCTGACAGTTGACCTTTGATGCTATTTGAGTTATTTGAAACTCACCTCCCAGTTGAATTATAAAATGTATCTGGTATCGTTTTATATAGACGCCTAAAGTTGTGCTAGCTTCATACTTGGTGTGTTGTGTCGGCTGAAGAGGCTGAGCCAATGTTTATCAACAAAGCACGTTGTTGCTTGGCAGATTTGTTGTAGTGCTTCGTATCACAGCGAGGTCGACTCAAGGTCAGATGACGTCAGCGAGTGGGGCGGACCGTGTCCAGGTATGTCGAGCACAACAAACTTTCGCCTCTAAATTTGGCCGGCTACCAGGGATTGCCCAATCGGACGGTAGGGGTCAGGACCTGCGCAACAAGCTATGCTTAGCGCGGGGCCTGACCTCAGACGTCAATCCATTTGAAAGGTTCAGACTAAATTGGAATATAAAAAGCATGGCGAAGCTTGAACAAGAACCCCCAATCCAGCATCAATCGGTAGAGCTTAGTATTTAGCTATGCTATGATTATGAATATGATTAGCCCCGTAATGAAACCCTGTCTTGCTTGGCATCGAGAGCCGCATTAGCATTTATCCTAGTCGCATGGTTAACCCAAATAAAACTGCAAAGGTAATATACAAGAGTAGCAAATCCATCAGACTTCGGGAGTTGTTTGTTAACGCTTTCAACGACCTCCGGACCACCTTGAAGACTTGGCAGAGAAGGTGTCGTGCATTTGCCAGGGACTGTTCAGGCCATGTTGAGAAGGGCACAACACACCGACGCATTTTGGTTATTTAAATCAGCAGCTCTATATTTGCAATGATCTTAAAATGCGTAACACTAGACCAGGGGTGTCGTCACTCGTCACCAGGAGGCCTGGGGGAAACCCCCTCCCCAACTCGCTCCATCCTCCCAGATTAGCAGGATTGTAAAATAGTCTTAACTCCTATGGAAGTGGTAAAAACACCAGGGCCCAATCTTACCAAGAGTCCAATCTTACCAAATGCCGTGAATGGGCAGATACGGCATATTGATGCGCGGACGTTGCCAAAAAATTCATCTCGGGATTCGAACCGGGGATAATCCTATGATCGACCTAGCGCTCTACCGACTCGGCTACTTCGAACAACGAGAGAGATGGAACCAAACCCCCCATCATTTAAATAAGTGCGCGTTCTTAGCACTCCATTCACGGCATGCCGTACTTGCGCCATTCACGGCACTTGGTAAGATTGGGCCCAGGTTTCCCCTCCGTGTCTGGCTGCCGCCACTCAAAGTTATGTGGCGACGCCCATGTACGGGACCAATGGGAATGTGAGGCCTGAGCCACAGACCCCTGGACCAGCCCCGGATAGGGTTTGGAAATGTGTGATATATTGTGATCGAGCGAGTGACATGCAGTGATCAGGGGCGTAGCTTCTCTAGAGAAGTTGGGAAGGGGGGGGGGGTGAGCCGGGAAAAGTCGGTTAAGGTAACATCCAAATTTACAACAATACATATTTCTAACCTTTTTTACCCACTTTCTCGTCTAAGTTGTGGAGGCTGAAACCCCCTCAACTGAATAGGAAACTACACCTCTGGTATATATTTGATCGAGCGAGTGATATCCTCAGACAATACCGATCCGAAGCTAACTTAGGCATGATGGTTAAATATACTGAGCATTTAATATGCAATATGCACCGTCCTCGGCCGTATGTAAACATATTATGCTGGGGTTTGGTGACGCAGTCAGGCATGGAAACTTGTCCTAGCATCATCATTTGCTGGTTACAGTATAGTCAGTAGTCGACATTTTGTCATTTGTTAAAGTGAAATTGTATAAATATACGCAAACATTCCCTATATTGCATTTTGTTGAAGGCTTTTACAAGACAAATATCATTTAAACTATAAAGACACTAACACGCATAAGCCGGCGCCACAAATTGTTATGCATGACACTGCAGCTCCGACACGAATAACTCGACTCTGATGCAAGGTTGAGCTAGCAAAACAAGGCTAAACAAGCTAAACAAGCTAAACAAGCTAAAGCTTGTTTAGCTAGCAAAACAAGCTAAAAACGCCGAACGCCTTACGCCACAGTGAAGAGAAGGAAGTTGCGTCTTTCCGTTTGTATATCATCTCAACAATCCTTTCTGTGTTAGGCTCTCCTTACACCAATCCAAATATTTTGAGCAGGCAGCGAGAAAGATAGGATCTAAATGTGTCGTCTGAGTCACGGAAGGCATTCAGGCTCAGTTCGAGTTGCTTGGAGCGTTTAAAATTAAAACAAGAAGAGTAATCACACCAATAGGCCACTAGGTCCACGTACAACGCCTTGCCCTCAATAATCAGATGCTTGACAACGAAAGTTTCACAAATGAACTGAACGCAACACCAGCTGATGAAATAGCGGGTCGGGTCGGGTAAGGTGTGACTAAGCGTGTAGGTGTTTGTGTGCGTTTGTGTTTGTGTGTGCAGTTTGTGTTTGTGTGTTTGAGCTGCGTATGCTAATGACCACCAGGACACTCTGTTTTATTCATGTGGACAACGGGGCACAGAATAGCCACGGCTCAATGTGGATGTGCCTCATGACGCAATGCAAAATATATACATACAGCTCATTTATTTCAAAATACAACTTATGGATTTATTTTATGACCACTTCACTATCTTTGAAACATCAACAACAGAATGCAACACAAGCAAATGTAAGCCTGATTACTCACCAGTCAAACCGTATTGACTCTGCTTCGCAACCGAAAATGGTTTTGAGTTATCTTCATATCAACAATCACGCAGACCGCGATTTTTAAAGCAAACAATCCTGGACAATGATTGAACGCATCCATTTTCTACGACTTTCTTTTACTAAATAAGCGTGCGAAGTGAAAACATAAAATATTGTCTTTTCCCAAAATTTCAAGTGACCAGCAGATGCGGTCATTTACTCACGAGTAAAAACAATAAAACAATAAATTTATACTCGTTTAAAAACCGACCAACTCCTATTAAAATTGAAATAATAATATTCAGCTTGTAAATAGGGCACTGTAAATCCAAGGCCGTATAAGAGAGGTAAAATCATCCGGGGATTTTGGCGCCCCCAATCGCTCAACATGAGCGTGACGTCACTAGGGTACTTCCTCCCGTTTCAGCTGTCCGCCGAGAAGCCGCCTGCCACCTGGCCAGGCGGGTCAGGCACGTAGCCATGTGAGGGGGAGGCGGAGGCGGCGCCTCCCTCTGGAAGGCCAGGGGCCGACGAGACCACGCGAAGCACGGTGTATCATGGGCTCTCTAAGAAGTATAGGAAACCACGCGAAATAGTGGTCTTTAGAGAGCCTTAGAGTACTTTAAGTCTTCAGAGACCCCTTTGATGCCAACCCGGATTCCAGGAATCCATGGAAAGACCATAGGAAGACCCCATGGAAAGCACTCTGAAGGACCAGAGGGCCCCATGGTCGTTCAAAAGGCCCCTGTGCAGGTCAAATGGGCCCATGCCTAGACCGAAAGGGACCCCTGAGGCGAGTCAGAACTCAGAAGGGCCCTGATCATACCGAATGGGCTCCTATAACTTACGTTCAGAGGGGCACCTGGGCAGGTCGGAGGGGTTCTCTGAGCAGGTTGGAGGGGCCCCTGAGTATATCGGCAGGGCGTCAAAGAAGTCAGCACAGTCCCTTACCAAGTTGAAAGGGCTGCTGGGCAGGTTGGAGGGCCCCTGGACAGACCAGAGAATCCCAGCTGGGAAGTTCAAAGGCCCCTGTGCAGGTTGGAGGGGCCCCTGACCAGACCAAAAGGGCCCCAAGAACATGCCGAATGGCTCTTAGCCAGCACGAAAGAGGGCCCATGGGAAGTTTAAGGGGACCCTGTGCAGCAGAAGGGCCCTGAACATGCCCCTAGACAGCACAGAAGGGCCCCTGGGTAGGTCGGAGGGATCCTAAGGCAAGTCAGAGGGGACCCTGGGCAAGTCGGAGGGGACCCTGAGCTGTGAACATGTCAGCAGGGCGACAAAGCAGCCAGCGCAGTCCCTTGTCAGTTTGAAGGAGTTACTGAGTAGACTGGAGGGCCCCTGGACAGACCAGAAGGCTCCTCGGCAGCCGGCAAATAGAGAATCCCGTGGGACATCCCCCTCCACCCTGGAACCCACGGTCAGAAAGCGCCGCTCCGCTCAACCGTTGCGGCAGACGGGCAGAGTCATGCACCCAGTGACGTCATCGCTCATGTTGAGCCGCTCGGCAGCTTATCAATGGGGAATTCCGGGACGCCATCCCCCTGCTGTTAACTGTAATATGTGGATGGCTTCAATGAGGTGAGATGACACGGAGTCATGTTGGCACTAGCTGTGGCTCACTGGTAACTGAGAGACCAGGCATGACATTCATTTCAATTTGTACTGTTACCCTTGCATCATGTTTGCTCTTAGACTAAGCATTGAGAGCCTGCAAGTGAGATGGACTTTCACTTTATATATGCTTGGAGGTGTACTTCAAAATGTTCTATTTTATTTGACCTGAAATTTATTTTAACTTTGTCATTCGTCTGATGATACGTTTGTTTAACTAGGTCAGATCCTGGTCTTGTATTTGTGATTGTTAATACTTGATCACTGTGACATTTTTCTTTTTTTCCGCGGCTTATTTATGAATCTTGTAGGCAACCACTAATCAGGCACTTCATTCATGCTTATTACTTTTCCTGCGTTCTGACTCAAGGTATTGTCAGTTTTATCCTGCTGAAAATGCTTTAGCAAATATTTGCTTCGGATACAAATTACATAACCTTTTCATATGTTGAAAACACGTGAAAATGTCGATTCTCCAATCAGGTCCAACCCAGAATCCCTCATACTACCAATTCCTGAACCGATCCAGTCTGACTCGTCCGGACTTGGACCGGATCGCAAATCATACGTATTGGCCTCGACGTTATCGTGCTCTGCTCACAACCCACATACAGCTACCCAGCCGCCTAACCTTCGACGGTGCGTTAGCTTCCTCTGCACACTCAACCTCCTGAACACGACCGGGGGAATGCAACTGCAGTTGCCTCGCGAAGTGTTAAACCGTAAGCGAAGTCGCAATAGGCGCCGGCCGGGATAGAGCCCGGGCTTTATACCTGGCCACGCCTACGACGCGCGCCGCGCCTCCAGATGGCCTGGCACTCGCCCGGCCACGTCCAGTGTAAAGGGGGAGGGGAGAAGGGAGGGGAGGGTATGACTGTTGGGCATTGGGCAACTCATGGTAGGTGGGGGCACAAACACAGTGAAACAGGGTGTGGTGTTTCAAAAGGAATTTGAAGGTCACGGAGGTAGAGGTCAATGTGCAAATGTATTTGTTGATTTTGGGTGCAGCGGCAGCTGTGACGATGTAGTCATTGCATCAGGTGCAGGTTACTCATTGCACGTGCAGGTAACACATTTGTGTTTGTTAAGAGGACTTGGGTGTACACTGTACATGTAGAGATTTGTATTTTGTTACATGTAGCTTCTCAACAAACTGTGATGTCATAAAACTGCCAAGTCAAAGGTTGTCTACCAGTTAAAATAAATAGTTCACCTTCAACATGGGTTTTGAACTGAGATGGCAGTTTTGTAGCCGATGTTGAGAAACCCCTTCCAGCAAGTTTGCTTGGCTGAAAAAGCTCTCCAGCCGAATATATTTGACATTTTGTCGAAGGAATGTGGGCCTTACATAAATAATGACAAAAATGTAGGCCTTAGACACTCCAGAGCAGACGCTATAAGTAATCTTACGCGACTACTTTCGAATCTGATTATCTGAGCCATTTGATTCCTTCGTTTGACGTTGCAGATAACGCATATAGTTTTGACATTCTAGCTGAAAGAATCAAATGGCTGAGCCATTTGATTCTTTCGTTTTGACGTTGCAGAGAACGCAAA
>VOPJ01006121.1:0-55378 GCA_014673585.1 Semibalanus balanoides
GCTGGACACGTGCCGCGGGTGTTCGCTGCCGTCGAGCCGCAGTGACAGATGTAGCTGGACACGTGCCGCGGGTGTCCGCTGCCGTCGAGCCGCAGTGAAAGGTGTAGCTGGACGCGTGCCGCGGGTGTTCGCTGCTGTCGAGTCACAGTGGCAGGTGTAGCTGAACACATGCCGCGCGAGACGACGGCCGCGGCTGAGCTGGGGTGCAGCTCTGGGAGTTGGGATAATGTAGATATTGGGCTGGACGGCGTGTAAGGACTGGAACTGGTGGTGCTTTGTGGGTTGACAAGTATCTGGGGAACAGATGAGGGTTCGGTAAGCATGAGGTCAAAGCAGAGACTTATAAGCTTGGGAGGAATAAAACGAATAAAACGATCCAGATACTCAAGGAAACATGCACATATTCTATGCATGAAATGAAAGGCAAATTGAACTTATCGTGTTATGCGGAGCTGCCTCGCAGCCTATAACTCTGCATTTATTTGTTTTTGTGTGTGTTTTTAACGCTGAAAATAAATTGTTTTTATTTTAACCTTATTTCTAGCAGAATCCACTAAGCCTGCGACTGATGGCATAAGTGCTGCAGAACGAGCTTCTCCTTAGTCTGTATCGCTCCTTATAACCTTTCCCAGGCCCTCGTTATGTCCTTCCGGCCGTTACCTTTTTTGCTGGCATCATATTGTTCTTCGGCATCTCTTGTATCATTACGAGGGGCAGTCGACTGTAACCCTGATTACAATATTTATTTGCAATATACAATATTGCGCGTCCATATATGATAGATGAGAAAGAAAAATTGACCTTATTCTAAATATGCATCAGAAAATGCTGAATTTGTACATATATGTGTTATACCCTATAAGTAACCTGAGTGAAGATGAAAACGGTCAAAATTTGAACATATTTATAAGAACATATTGTATGAGAACAGTTGTAATCGATGCAGCCATGAACTATTACACTATCCTGCGCTTCTATTCCATTCTGTCAGTTCCTATTCGATCTGGGACAAACTATCAGTCACTGAGAAACATATAAATGGGATTTTTTAGAACAACCCTTCACATGGTACCACATTGTCATTCATTTATGAAGAGGTCCTCGCATTGTTTTGTTTGTTTTTCGTTCTATATCTCATCCGATTATATAGATCCACACTCTTCTAGCTTTTTTAAGTTATTTAGGCTTCACACATTTCCATTTTGAAGCATTTAGCCATTTTCTGTGTGGGCAACTTAAACAGATTGATTTCCTATATATGTTGGCAGACTATATATACCATCACGCGTTGGACCCTATCGAAGTTATAAAACGTGGTTTCCTACCGCGCTTTCCGATCATGAAGGACCAGGATCCTTCCTTTAAGGGCGTTTCAGCTCTTAGTAAAACATAACATATTGTCTTCTGCAACATACGTCTCCAAACCCCGCATATGTTTGAAGTTTGAGCATTAATTGAATTTGAGTTTGGTTGATATAAGACCACTTGGACCCACCGTCGCCATTATACAGCCACACGATGAGTGGGATCGGAAACGTGGAACAAAATGGCGTGCCGACCGGGCGGATGTCGCTAGGTCATTCATCTGCCGAACTGGATGGCAGAAAATGTCTCAAGTCATGAGGTGACCAGTGACTGCACCTCTCCCGGGACAAGGGTCGAGGCGGAGCCGACTCAGAGGCCTGCTCGAGTGGTCGCTGATCACTGCATACTCCCGGGCTGATGTGAAAGTGACCCCTGACGAAGGGTGAAATGTCCACGTTCAACAGAAACGCATATGAGCAATGGAAATATAACCAGGAGCTATATAGAAAATACTGACAGCGAAAACTTCTCGCGAAAATCGGACGCAAAACAAACCGGAAACTAAACAGAATCGGAACGGCAGCGAAATTGGAGTGGAAAGATTTCCGGAGTTATTTTGTTCGAACTTTGCAATCTGTATTTGGCGGCAGATTAAAATCACACAATGAGCTTTTTTCTTAGACTATATCATACGGCAAAGACGCCAGATGTACTTTCACAGGTTGAAGACTGCTTGACGATTCTGCATCAAATGCTCTTCTCGACGAGGCCACCGGAACGTGAACAGGGCAGCCACGGGCGCGGACACAAGCGCATATGTCAGATCATCTACGCTGTTCCCCTGAATAGGAGGCTCTGTACAGCAACAACCCATGCCATGCAGCGTCTGTAACGATCTCAGTGACAGCAAATGGGTATATTCGTTGCTGGCACTGCCATGACACCTCGTCAGTCGTCAGTTCACTGAAGCCGTCTCGCCGTTTTCGACTGGCGAACTGGGCGCCCGCGACGCCAGTGGCGGATGCAGAAGGGCTGGAGTCAATGGTATCGCCACGCTTTTCAAAATGAGTAGAGACGCATCCAAGTGCACGTTACTGGACGTGAGAAATGCTGTATTGGCGTGCATCTCAGCCGGCCGTCCTCCACTCAACTGATTGCCTCGCATCGCGACCCAAGCGACAGTCCCAGCCCCGGGCACCGCGACCCAGGCGGCAGTCCCAGCCCCGGGCACCGCGACCCAGGCGGCAGTCCCAGCCCCGGGCACCGCCCCTCGGGCGGCGGTCCCAGCCCCGGGCACCGCGACCCGGACGGCGGTCCCAGCTCCGGGCACCGCGACCCAGGCGGCGGTCCCAGCCCCGGGCACCGCGACCCGGACGGCGGTCCCAGCTCCGAGCACCGCGACCCGGACGGCGGTCCCAGCCCCGGGCACCGCAACCCGGGCAGCGGTCCCAGTTCCGGGCACCGCGACCCGGACGGCGGTCCCAGCTGCCGAGCACCGGCGAACCGGACGGCCGGTCCCAGTCCCGTGGCACGCGACCCGGACGGCGTGGTCCCAGACCCGGGCACCACGACCGGGCGGCGGTCCCCAGCCCCGGCACGCGACCCGACGGCGGTCCCAGCTCCGAGCACGCGAACCCGGACGGCGGTCCCAGCCCCGGGCACCGCAACCCGGGCAGCGGTCCCAGTTCCGGGCACCGCGACCCGAGCGACAGTCCCAGCCCCGGACATCGCGACTCGGGCAGCGGTCCCAGTCCCGGGCACCGCGACCTGGACGGCGGTCCCAGCTCCGGCACCGCGAACCGGACGGCCGGTCCCACAGTCCCGGGCCACCGCGACCCGGACGGGCCGCGTCCCAGACCCGGGCACCGCGACCCGGACGGCCGGTCCCAGCTCCGAGGCACTCGGGACCCGGACGGACTGGTCCAGCCCCGGGCACCCGCGACTCCGGGCGCGGTCCCAGTCCCTTCACACGAACCCGGACGGCGGTCCCCAGTCCCGCGGCACCGCGACCGGACGGCGGTCCCAGCCCCGGCACCGCGACCCGTGCAGCGGTCCCAGCCACCGGGCACCGCGACCCGGACGGCCGGTCCCAGTTCCCGGGCAACCGCGACCCGGAACGGCGTCCCAGACCCGGGCACCACGGACCCGGGGGGCGGGGAGGCGGGACGGGGCCGCGGGAGGGCGGGGGGCGTTAGGCAGGGCTTAGCGTAGACAGGCCGGTCAATGGTCGCCAGACCCGCGAGATCGCGAAACACGGGCGTGCGGGTCCCGGAAGTCCCGGGCACCGGCGACCGGAACGGAACTAGGTCCCAGCCCGCGGGCACCGCGAGCGCCGAGTGCAGCTGCGTCCCAGCAAGCCAACGGGCACCGCGACCCGGTACGCGCGGCGTCCCAGTCCCGGGCACCCGACCCGGCACGGCGTCCCAGCCCCGGGCACCGCGACCCGGCGGCAATAGGTCCAGTTTCCCTGGGCGCAAGTTTCAACCCAAGGGAACAATAGTAGTGACATTAGCTAAAGTTTATCAATTCTTGCCATGCAACGCCCTTGGCGTAATGTCAAAAGTTCCCAAAAATTGTGGTACACGTCCCCTCTGTCCCCCTCCCCCTCCTCCCCTGTGGCGGAGCCCATATGAGTATGGCATATTGTTGTTTATATTCAACAATTAATTCATTGATAAAATCACCAGTAGCACTGTGCATTAGTCTGGCTGTGCAGGTGTGTCAGTGTAATACTACTTATGTATTGGTATTTGTACTGTCGTAACAATGACAGCTGAACATCCTTCAAACCAGTGGCACGCAGTCCGCAAGCCTACACCAACATTATTATCGTTGAAGGCAGTGAGTGAATTCTGCGAATTTGCAGCAGAGTTGGAATACGTAGGCAGGCGACTGGAGCTTAATATTCGTTTCGACTAAAGGGCTTCAATGACTTCCGCTGTTTACCTCGTCCTACAATTACTATTACTACTGCTCGCACACACCGAGTTCAACAGCGGCAAAGTTGTCACAAACACTTGCTAGGAAATTGCTTCGCTGTAATATTCCCATTCGCATATACTCAATACGGAGAATTGTGATCAGCAGGCCGCATCCCCAAGGTCTGTATACATAATCAGAATGGAAGTGGAAATCGGAGACTATTAAAGAGGAGATGAAGAGAGATGTGAGGGAGGGAAGGAGAGAGAAAGATAGATGGGGAGAAAGGGAGGGAGGGAGAGGAAGAGCACCGGTGTCGATTTGTATGGTTTTGGAAGCAGGGAACCTGTCCCCCCCGGCCCAAAAAAAAGTCACATTTTAACATTTAGACCTATGGTTTGCATGGTTAAGAATGGAATTATAATCGATTAAATTAGCATTTGGGCCCCCCCCATCATTTCAGAATAATGGACACTCTGAAGAAGTAGGAAAACAGGGATGAGAGAGGAGAGATGAGAGAGAGAGAGAGAAAGAGGAGAGAGAGAAAAGAGAGAGAAGAAGTATGAGAGTAGAGATGAGAGAGAGAGAGAGGAGATTTAAAAAAAAAAATGCGTGGAAAGAAGCAAAGAAGAGGAAGGAAACTATTTACACAGCTACTGTTGTGCTCCAATTATCCCGTAAATACCCTTATTCACGTATTCTTCACTGACTTCAACTGTACCCTTAACAGCCGAACAGTATTGTCCCGCGGCCCGATCCTCCACCATAGACATATTTCCAACGAACCTTAACAAGCCGTTTGGCCCTTGTCCCACAGGCTTCTCATCAGCATATCATTGATCGACGCGAGTACCGAGGGTGTATCCCGTGAACGGTTATCAAGCCGGAGAACGTGCGAACCAGTTGTTGAGACCAGATCATCTTTCGGGCGTGGTGAGTGCGCTTCGCCCTCCAGCGGGTTCAACCAGTCCCATTCAGGTAAGCCAATCCTCTGCTTACGGCAATCTTGGCAAACAATACTCAGGTTTGTGTTTCATTAATACCTCTGTGGTAGTCATTCCTCAGGCGAGAGTTGGTGTAATACCATTAGGTGGGTCATTAAATATACATCAATGTAAGAACGTATCTGATGTGTAGAGTATGTGCTAAAAAATTCAATGTCGTCAGATAAGTGGCTCAGGAAATACCAAAGGTGTGTCCATAATAGCTCAGGTGAGCTCACCGCTCATAATACTTAGGTGGGTTGATGATATATTAGGTGGGTTGATGATATATTAGGTGGGTTGATGATATATTAGGTGGGTTCATGATATCTCAGTTGGGTTCCTAATACCTCAGGCGGGTTTATAATACCTTAGGTGGGTTCATAGTACCTCAGAGGGGTTAAAACTATTTCATGTGAATAATCAATCAGGTGGGTTATAAATACCAAAGGTGGGCTTAACTGCTTCAGGTGGGTTCTGCAAACTACATGCCTTAAGTGGGTTCAAAATACCGCAAATAGGTTCCCTCAGGAGGCTTCATGATACCGCAGGTCAGCGCAGCTGCAGAGTGTAACGACTGCTGGGCCTTGGGGTGTAACGACCGTGGGAATGGGATGTGGTGACCGTGGGAACGGGGTGTGACGACGGTTATGACAGGTTGTGGAATGGGCAATGGGCATTGATCGTTGGTGAGCAATGAGGCCTGTACGGAATGCGTTCTGGGAAGTACTAATGGCTTCTTGAGGTCGTTTGCTCGCGTTCGTGGGAAGGAACTAGATTTACTTTCGTGATGTAATTGGCCTGGGTCCTCGTGGACTATATAGGTTGAGTGCATACTTATAGGTCGTAAATATAGAATAATTAATCTGTGCCTCCCGTAAACACCCAGACTAGGTGTTAACTTATTAGTTCTCCTGGTACCCCTTGCCGGGCTTTAACTAGCTTTTGCTATATGTATACGCAAGGGACTTCAAGTGGTGGAAAAGTATTTACTAATTTCGAAAGCGGGTTGTGGTTTTCATAAAAAAAAAACTAACAGTGCGAAGCTGGTGTTGACCCTTAAAGTGCAATGTAAAGTCTCATAATGTTTGTAGGAAGTTGTCTGTATATTTAACGTAAAGGGGTCACATGGGAAAGGGATGGACACTCCTGCCTACCTATTAATGGGTGGGGAACTAAAAAACAAAGGGTAGTTTGTGGCTCATTTCTATTTGCGTTTTAGGTGATTTGGTCACCATTTTTCCAAACATCAAGGAAATTGAATACTTCTGAAGATCGTTGTAGATGTGAAATAACGTATTTTCACTGTGCAGCTAAATCAGCTTGGGTTTCTAGCCCAATGACGAAAATGCAATTAGTAAATTAAGAAGACAAACCGACCTGGAATCTGGTTTGGTTCGTATGGCTTTGCTAACCTTCATATATACGTTGTACCAATCCACTGGACTCTCTATTTAGCGCAATGTACTTTATCTTGAAGAACACAAACCCTCCTATGCATTAGGTTAAATTTGGATTGGATTTAGACTGCATGTAAGCCTCGTTACGAGTCAAAACTGTTCACACTGAGCCCGTGCCCTGACTGACATGAGGCAGAAATATGACGGCAGAGTTCAGCAGCTTATGCGCGTTGCAATCGTACGGTGGTTGACTGCGCCTAACTATGTCTCGTGTCCGTGGTAACGTCGTGCTTCCGGGGACCATGCATCACCGTGCCAGCCAGCCGCACTGCAGCGTGCGGTGCTGCATTGTCCAATGTTCATTTACCACCGAAAGACCTAGACAACTATCTCTGATTGCAATCACCTTTCTATTTTTGAAAATGGAATGCATGAGTTTGAATCAGCGTTCATGCATTTGAATGAGATCTGCTCCGGCTCCGGACTGTATCTACTTGGCTGGATCAGACCGATCTATGTCATATTTTGCAACGATACTTTACTCCTAGCTGGCGATCTAATCAACCTTGGGGTTGCAATAATGACTTTGTGATGGAAGGTAATGTGCCTACCAATATTCCTCTTAATCTAGAGACTAACTGCAGGGAATATTAAATTAATAGCCTGGTCACGATCACAGCGTACATTTTGTTTAATGAAATATCGTTGATCTGATTGCTATTATAAAATGGAGATAGCCTGTTATCGAAGTATTTTGTAAAGGCCTGCTCTTATATTACAGAGCGTTTGATTGTATGTATGTATGTATGTATGTACGTTGAGCTATGCCTTGCCAAGCTACAGCGGTGAAACTGCAAAGAGTATGCGGCATGCATTTTCACACAAAATCGGACTCTTACGAGCTCAGCTTTGGGTAAAGCTCCAAGCTTCTGCGGCATCTATGGCGCTCATGCGAGAAACTCATCTCCGCTTTTTGAGGGTTTGAGAATGTTTTCTTTTGTGATGCTAATGCGGGTGACTAAGAAAGGTCGTTAAAGTTTCGGAGGATTTCATATGCAACGACACAGCGGTTTCCTGTAAGTATATTAATGCATTACCCATGCATAACTTTATCTTGATTATCTTAGTTATTCTGAGCCATAATTTAAAAAAATTGCAGTAACCTTTAATTTGATGCATAATAAACCAGTTATAGTATTTGTAGCTCCATGGCATACTTGTTTGATTATTTATAGAACGCGTGTAAAACTGTATATATCTCTGGGGTGCAGCTAAATATAAAGATATCATTACCGAAGACAACTCACCGCCGAAATTGCAACGGAAAAAACGTGTATGCATTGGTTATGTGAGTATGGTCGATGTTAACGGGTGTGTGTGATAAATGAATATTATGCATGATTTAGTAACCAAGAAGAGCTGATTGCAATTGGGCCCGCATGGGCCCGTACGCTTACGATGTTCGATAAGCGAATGCCATTGAGTACTCCAGGGGTTGCTGAAAAGGCAACTGCGTGTGCAATAAGTGACCAATTTCGAAAGAGGAGGGCTATGTTTTCTTTGGTTTATAGGCAGCGTCCTCACCGTGTTGTGTAGAGCTGACAGCCAATGTAACAATGAATTAATATAGCAAAGGAGCCTTATTACTTAAAAACAAAAATGTGAGGGAGCTATAACTGCCTTCAATGTGGTCATTTGGGCTACAGTACAGCGTTGTCAACTGGTAGCAGGTTTCTGTCAACCCTTGCTTGCCAAGTTGAACATATTGCACATCGTGTACTCCTGGCCTTTTAGTGTTAAGCAAATATATGAGCTTCTGCCAGTTTTCGCCACCCCGGGGAAGTCATTGCTAGTCTCCGCATCGTGACATTATCCTCAAAGTAGCTTGACTTAAGAAAGCTTTCTGAAAGTTAAACTGCTAGAATTGGCTTCGCCGTAAACCAAATTCACCCTGAACTCCCCCATACACGAATCTGGCTAGGTCCGCTGGGAGCTTACATGGGCTTTTCTTCATGAGAAGCTACGAGCCAAGTATGTCGAGGAAATGGAGCTGGGCGGCCCACGCGTGGTAAAGCAGTGTGTATTGAGTGCAGTTTGGAGCGGTATAGATTGTAAAAGTTGCCAACTAAGTTGTGGCAATGCTGGGGGTCGGTAGACGAGTCCCCGACGTAGGCGGATGGGAAGCTGGTGCAGGATCATGTCAGCTGCAGTAAATATACACGTTCGCCTACACTGCTCGACTTTCGCCTCACGTGACAGTATCAGTAAATTAATGTGCTCGCTGTGTTTAGCTAGGTGGGATCTTGTTGCTTTTGAGCTCGGTATTGCCTCGGAAAGGGATAAACTATTCCGTAGATAGCGACTGGAAGGTTCAGCTGACGACACATGGCAACTCTGGAGCTGGATCATTATTTGTTTGCGCCCCGGACGGTTACGATTAGATGATACTAATGCCCTGGAGCGCCACTGAAGCTGGACGAAACAAGTGGAATGGGATTCTGGCGACTCTTCCTTTTCTGGGATGAAACTAGCAATGTAATTGTACTAGAACTAAAAAAGGTAATATGTATCGGGATTCGGGACGTTATTCTGGCTCATAACCTGCAGGCAGCTGCTATTTCCTTTGTGGAATTTGACCCTCATTACAGGGTCTTAGTTTGTTATCTGCCGTACTTGAATCATATCCAATATGCATTCATTAAAGTCCTTCCCTCCGGCATCATTAGCTGAGGAGAACAACGGACTGGTCCGCTGGGAAAACTCACTACAGCACCAGAGAATCAATTAGGCAAATCCGTATTTATGATGCATGCTAGGGCCATTATGGTGTGGCACGTGGCTGTTCTCCAGGGCAGGGTTTTTGGTTTTAGGTTTCTTCAGCGTGTTGGCTTGGGGTATATGATTGTTTACCAAAGAAACCGCAAAGACCGCACTTAAAGGGCCACCTTAACACCACACTGCCACCTTAACATGAGATTTGAGTTGAATAGCCATTTTTCCGTGTAGGCAAAATTATGTATATTGTTAAAACAACGCACCGAGGTCGAATCACAAAAGACATTTGGGTTGTTTGACCATCTGTAACATCCCCAGTCCTCTCAGTGTATTTGAACGGGGACCCTGATCCGATGACGTCGTCCACTCTTTACTAAAATGTTTGATGAATAGTTGAACTTGTTTTACATTGGGCTATACATTTAGCCATACACCAGTCATAACATATGGCATCGTGAAGGTTTTCTCTATTCCCGAAATTCCTTCATATGACGTCATCAGCCCAAATATTAAAACTTAACTTTTTATTATTTTGAGCGCTGTTTGTGAGAAACAAATGTCATAATCGTGTTCGACAGCAATTACTTCATATTTAGCACCACAAGCGGCGTCCATTTGAGAACTTTTGGGAAGGTGTCAGTGTCCCTTTAAGCAGAATGATAAATATTATGTATCGTATATTGTTATCAACCAAACCCAGAAACAATACTATAAATAATACGTACGTATTTAGACTTCATTGTCGGACACCAGTGTCTAGCTTGACAGTTCAACCCACTTGTTACCTTTGCTCTCATTTGTGACCATTGCTCACATTTGCTTGTATTGCTCCCATTTGCTTTTAACATATTTTGAAATAACAATCACTGCAATCGTTCCAATCGTTCCAAAACAATATACTGATATGCTCTGTCACAAATTGGTGTCACTGTCTGACGTCACTGTCTGACATCACTGTATGACGTCACCGGCAGGTGTCCTTCTTCTCCACGTCACCGGAGCTGAGCAGCAAGCAGCGCTTTGAGTACTTCTCGCGCACGATTCCTTCAGACGAGTACCAGGTGAAGGCGATGATGGAGATCGTGAAGCGGCTAAACTGGACCTACATCTCAATCATCTACGAAGAGTCCAACTACGGAATCAAGGTGAGGCTGCTAGAAAGGCTGCCGGAGAGACTGTTTCACGGAGGTTTCACGCATTGGCAACTTGTATTGGTGCTACAGTCGAGGCAGTCTGGCATACTGTCCAAAGTGGTTTCAGTTTTGCTCTATGTCAATTACAGTGCCAGGTTTGAATTATCCCGGGCATGAAACTTTGAATTGCATGAAGGGGACGGCTGCTACTTCCTTCTAGTGGTGCACTGTGGTTCCCTCATTGACTGTTTGATTTTCTGGCCGTCAGTGAGCCATATTGAAGGTGCCTCATTCCTGAAGAAGAACGTTATTGAAAATGTGTCATAAGGGTGTTCGCATTTTGGTGAGTTAAATGTAGATATAGTGAAATGCATTGACAACTATTCGCCATTGTACAATAGGTCTGTCTTCCTTGAATGTGATATGTGTTTTAGTCGTTTTTTTAAATAGAAGAAAAGGTTTAATTTCTTGAAGTTTCTTCCATCTCCCGTTGTGTTGAAAGTTTCTTATACTTCCGGCGCTTGCAGATTCTCTTCAGCTTATATTTTTAATTTGTTTAATTGTCTGCGATGAGGGAATTTCTGGTTCTTCCTTCTTGGTGAGAGCTTATTTCCGGTAGTATGGTGCTCAAGGTACTACAAACGGGAAATCGGCCGATCGACTATTCAATCTGGCCGAGTTTTCAGCCAACAGATGACATTAAATGTAAAACAAAAACCTTCAAAGTTTGAGATTGAAATTGAACGACATACTTCAGCCTTGTCTATTTAGTGATTCTTTTAAAGAACCTCCGTCAAAATAACTTTTCCGGTGCAAGCAGCTAATTCGCTAAAAGGCTTCACCGGAACGACCTACAGGTCAATAACTGCCGCGTGCAGTGAAAACGGACACTGACAAAAGCGGCCAGACATGTCATCTTTCAACTTAACAGCCTGTTAGTGCAGCCGAGGATCAAGACAGATCAGAACTAGGTAGTATGCTGACAAATAAATTATTTACCTTATAGAACGAGTGAACACTGAACAAACACGGGCAGAGCCCGCGGCATTGAGAGTAAATGCTTAGCCTCGCTACGTTTTGTATCGATTTGCGATGGAAATCTAAGAAAACAAACAAGAAGTGCAAAGACGAATGACTCAACACTTTCCGGCAATTTTGTGAACCTAATTTTCAAATTGTTTTTGTTTTCCAAAATATAGTGAATGTGTATACAAAATCCACTAGTTTTGCAGCTCGTCGGTGATTCGCTTATGTTATGTAATGATCAAGTCCTTTGACCGAGCGCCCGACGTGGCGCCCGCAGCCCCGGTCAGTGGACCAGCGCTGTCAGCCACGGCCCAGCGCCCCCCCCCCAAAGTGACCGCGCTGTCAGCCGACGCCCCAGTGCAGTGACCAGCGCTGTCAGCCGCAAGCACAGGCGCCAGTGACCCGCGGCTGCAGCGCACGGCCCAGGCCAGTGGACCGCGCTCGTCAGCCGCAAGCCACAGTGCCAGTGACCGCGCTTGTCAAGCACGGCCCAGTGCCAAGTGACCGCGCTGTCAATGCCACGGCCCATGCCAAGTGAACCACGCCTGTCAGCCCGCAGCCCAGTGCCAGTGACCGCGGCCTGTCAGCCACGCCAGTGCTCAGTGACCACGCTGTCAGCCACGGCCCAGTGCCAGTGACCACTCTGTCGCCGCAGCCCAGTCCAGTGACCCGTGCTTGTCAGCCGCAGCCCAGCGCCAGTGAACCGCGCTGTCAGCCTCAGCCCAGTGCCAGTGACCGGCGTGTCAGCCCACGGCCCAGTGCCAGTGACGCGCTCCGTCAGCCAGGCCAGTGCCACGTGACCGCGCTGTCAGCCCGCACCCAGTGTCCACTGACCGCGCTGTAGCCGCAGCCCAAGCGCCAGTGCCGCGCTGTCAGCGCAGCCCATATTTGTGCCAGTGACGCGCGCTTGTCAGCCGCAGCCCAGTGCCGTGACCGAGCGCCCGACGTGGCGCCGCAGCCCAGTGCCAGTGACCGCGCTGTCAGCCACGGCCCAGTGCCAGTGACCACGCTGTCAGCCACGGCCCAGTGCCAGTGACCACGCTGTCAGCCGCAGTCCAGTGCCAGTGACCGCGCTGTCAGCCGCAGTCCAGTGCCAGTGACCGCGCTGTCAGCCACAGCCCAGTGTCAGTGACCGCGCTGTCAGCCGCAGTCCAGTGCCAGTGACCGCGCTGTTAGCCGCAGCCCAGTGTCAGTGACCGCGCTGTTAGCCGCAGCCCAGTGCCAGTGACCGCACTGTCAAAACCATAGTTTATTGCCATCCGAGACCATTCATTCTTCAGTGATATGTGAATCATAATTGAGTACTATCCTGATCGGTCCATAGTATATCTTTCAAAACGGTCCCTGCCCTAAGGCGGAGATTAAAACATAAATAATCTGCAGATTGCACAGGGCCCAGGCGGGCGCCATAGGGCCGTTGTGATTTATTGTGAGCGAGGGTCGATGCGCCTGGGTCGAGACGGTGTTCCCGATGGCTCGATTGCCATCGAGGCGCTGAGAGTGCTAATAAGACTCGGCCCCGTGACCGCGAGACTTGGAACTGCACGCAACGGATCCGCACCGGCATAGAAAGACCATACGGGTGCTTCTCTGCACCAATGACACTTGAAAGGCAACATTCCGATCGGGTATCGCCAGACACTTTGCGGAAAGTATGTTTACATAAATTATTAGACTTTGTGATGGACTTAAGATTTTTATGCGTTTGCGGTTTGCGTTTGCGGTTTGCGTTTGTGGTTTGCGTTTGTGGTTTGCGTTTGCGGTTTGCGTTTGCGGTTTGCGTTTGCGGTTTGCGTTCGCGGTTTGCGTTTGCGGTTTGCGTTTGCGGTTTGCGTTTTGCGTTTGCGGTTTTGCGGGCGGCGTTTGCGGGCGGCGTTTGGCGGGCGGCGTTAGCTGGCGGCCGTTTGCGGCGGCGTTGGCGGGCGGGGTTGGGGTTGGCGGTTGCGATTGGCGGTTTGCGGTTGGCGTTTGCGGTTGGTGTTTGCGGTTGGCGTTTGCGGGCGGCGTTGGCGGGCGGCGTTGGCGGGCGGCGTTGGCGGGCGGCTTTTGCGGTATTGGGCGCTGGCGGGCGGCGTTTATTGCGCATGGCGCAAAACAGGCCCTCTAGTAAGTCATAAAGCATATGAAGCTGTGGTATTCATTGTGGTATCCTTCCTAAGCAGGTGCGGATCCAGGTTGCGCTAGACCACCCCACCCCCGCCCCTGAGCCGGGTAGCGGGCGCGCCCGGAGGGTGCAATTTTTGTATGTCGCGCCCCCTGACCAAAATCCTGGATTCGCGCCTGCTAAGAAGACAGCTATATATAAATTGAGTAAATCAAATTGAATTCCTGTGCGATGTGACACTGCTGCCGTGGCCGAGGGCACACAGATTTCAGCTCCCAGCACCGAACTGTCACGACGACCATTTGTCCAACAAAGGGTACGCCTTGCGAAAGCATTCCAGTGAGAGATTAGCAGCACTGAAGTTGAGGCAGCGCTGAAGTCCGCGAGACCGTGCAGCAAACTTTGTGTCTGATGTTATGGGATTAAACAGCTTTCTAAGCTTGAGTGGCGCAATGTTTTAAGACAGTCTTTGGTTTGCTCTTTAGATTGATGCATGATTTTCTCCCGAGGCGCAGTGATCATATGAACATTTTAAGCACCAAAAGCGTAATCGCGTTATTTTATAATTTGCTTGTGTTTACGAAGTGCTCTGCGGTATCCGACTGACACACTTAACCATACAAATATTTCCTGAGAAGAGTTTTGCGTCGATGGAAGGGCGACTGGCCGGCGTGATTGGCCGACTCCCGCTGGCCGAACCGACTCTCTGATTGGCTGGCCGGCTGACATGTCACGTGACCGGTCAGACCGCACGGCGTGCTCTGATTGGCTGGCCGGCCGACATGTCACGTGACCGGTCAGACCGCACAGCGTGCTCTGATTGGCTGGCCGGCTGACATGACACATGACCGGTCAGACCGCACGGCGTGCTCTGATTGGCTGGTCGGCTGACATGACACGTGACCGGTCAGCCCGCACGGCGTGCTCTGATTGGCTGGTCGGCTGACATGACACGTGACCGGTCAGCCCGCCCGCACGGTGGAAGGCCAGGGTCAGTTGAACTGTTCGGTCGATTAAATAGGCCGTGAGCTGGCGATTGGTTGAGTTCTTGCTGTAATAGATATCGGAGGAGGTATGTGGGAAAATTATGTTAACTATTCACTGGACATCTTAGCAAGGGCCCAGGGTACCTATTTTTTAGGGAGTAGGGATAATTCTGCTTGCGAGTTCTGAG
Organism: Semibalanus balanoides; assembly: GCA_014673585.1. Taxonomy (NCBI): domain Eukaryota; kingdom Metazoa; phylum Arthropoda; class Thecostraca; order Balanomorpha; family Balanidae; genus Semibalanus; species Semibalanus balanoides. The sequence goes on from VOPJ01006121.1 coordinate 14,820, forward strand.
TCGTCTGAAAAATAGCATTAGGTTACCGATTCAATGGATTAGCAGATAAATTGATCTCTCGAAAAATGTAAATGGTTTAGCGGGCTAATGATTCGGAGTTTTGCTGGCCTATAACTTAAGAGGACGGCGAATCAAGCTATCTCCCGAAAAAACGTCTGCGTTAACGGGTTAACGGGTAAATACAATAGTAAATAGTAAAGTAGTTCGTAATGCTGAACTGCATATGCTCGTGGTGCACATGAATGCAGATGAGCGGTTATTGCATTCGCAATTAGTTAAAATGGCACCGACTTGCCTTGCTTGATTTACGCTGCAATATGTTTTTGCTGTCACCTTCCTAAATAATATCAGAAAAATGTGGATGCATTGATGATGAATATAACTAAAAGCTGTGTTTCAGTGTTGCGTTGTGGGGAATACAGCTAGAACATTTCAATTTTCTGCTTTCTGTTTTAACATGTTCCCAGATTGATGCGTGAGACGAACCCGAAACATGATTGTATCTGGTGTAAATCACCATAATACGTCTCTTTTACAAACTCAAAATCACCGCTAGCCAGTGTAGCCTGTGGTCATTGACAGTAGGTGCCAGGGCCCGTGTCCGGATAATGTCGAATTACAGGGAGAACTCCGCTGAAGCTTTATAACACGTGAAGCTGTTCTTGTTAAATTATGCAGGTCGACCGGAATCGCGTGACTTGCTGGTGGGGTTACGATGCAACAGGTTACGATAAGCAAGGAATTATAAAACCAGAAACCTTACCAAAGTGATCGGACAATAATGATAGGACTGATTTAACAATGGGAGTTTGACAAGTGACCCTTCATGGGACACATTCTCAGCCTCCATCCCGTTCCAGTCCAGTCAGCCAGACCCAAACCCGTTCCAATGATAATTTATAATTGATGGTGCTCCCATTTCCACCCGTTTCAGCATATTTCGTTTTTTATGGTGCTGGAAAAATATATGGTCTGTCTAAAACCCGTTCCAACCCGTTATATTTCCAAAAAATGACCCATTCCCACCCATTCCCATCCCGTTCCCATTACCATACGGGATTCCCATTGGATGATGGGTTCTAACGCTAAGTGACATTAGTTTTCTTCGAATCCAAATTATTTTCACTGATTTTTCCGTTAGAAAGGCTGCTTTGATTATGTTTACGAATTAAGCATTCTTGGACTCGTACGCTCGTTGAATATAAGCCTCACTGGTCTGGGTCAGCGGAGGATGCAATGCCGCCTTATTGTAGATCAGTATTCCGGAGGAATTCGGCGAGGGAGAGTTGATTAAAGCCGGGCCTCCTTCTTTGTCCCGTATCGATCAGCCCCCCCCCTCCCCTGGCTAGCAGCAAGGCACTACTCCTCCCCCCGTCCATTCCTGTGTACGATCAGCCCCCCCCCCCTGGTAGCAGCAAGGCACGACTCCCCCCGTCCATTCCTGTGTAGGTACTGAACGTGTTTAACTCGCGAACAGCGCGCTTATTTGATGCGCTTGCTCGCGATCTATATGCATACAGACTTCTGTCGACATAAGCACAAACAGATGTGGCGGACAGCATCTGCACCAAGACAGGTTTCTGGAGCTCCACGACTGCGGCGGTTTGCTGCCTGGAAATAGTTTGCCGCCCTCTATCTTGGCAACAATTTGGTGCGCGATCCACTTGTAATTATCGAAACTGGTATAATCAGTGTGCATTTATCAATGCATTAAACAATAATAAGTAATCTGCATGATTTGTAATGCATTGGCAACTTGGATTTTCAATTGGTACCTTGGAGCCCTTAATGCGTAGCCAAACATCTCGAATTTGGCTTGACATCTGACAGTCCAACGCCATTAATGGCCTTATGTTAGCCAGACAGATTTCTCTTCTCACAATTTCTGGTGATACCGAGTGCCATTTGAAATCGAAATCGGTCCAGTAGTCCGTCCGGTATGCTGGGTCAAGAAAAAACTCTATACGTAACTGTGGTGTGTAAGTACTGGGTGGCCGCGCGGGGTGGGAGGTTCTCGTCGCCGCGCCAAGGCGGTCCGGCGTCGGTGACATATTCTGGGAGCGGATGGGATGATTGTGTTGCGTCGGGACGAGTTGAAGTGCTGGCGCGGGTCGTGACCCGGATATGTGATGAGACATTATGAGATGCAGCGCAGAGGGCGGTGCACCGTGGACGTGCACGGTGCAGCTGCAGCTCGCATGTGATGTAGGGGAGACCGGGGCACGTTCTGTCACTTTTTTGCTAATTGGCCCTGGCGGGCACACTTTCAGAGTTGGTGATGATATTTCCCAATATGTTACATACATCAATAGCTTATCAAATCGCTTTAGGAGTTCAAGTGGTATCCTCAGTTTGTTTCGACACCAGTGTCGTTAATGTGGCGAGGACTCATTTGGAAGAACCTGCCCCATATACGGGCACGTTCTTCACCTATGGGCACATTCTGTCATTGATGGGGCACTTCCTGTTATCACCGAACGGTCATTTGTGGTGTTCCTGCAGAGGGAGAGAGGGTTTCATTTATCGCCACCATCAATAGTGTAGAAAATGACGGCTATATCGATCCCAAACACTGCATTTTTGCGTTTTTCTTTTTTATCCATGCACGAATCAGAGTCCCTGAGTACGCCTATGATTTTTCATTTCTAACTTTTCCCTTTCATACATTAAAGACCATGACATTAGAAGCTCAAAACGCTTTTGGCATAAAAATCGGTCGAATGACATGGCTACAATGACCTTTCAAAAACATCCAATATTTTCGAATGTGTTAGCCCTTTGCCCCCTCCCCCATTTTTGAACAAAAATGCAATCGGGTACAAAAAGATGTTGTCACGAGAATCGAATTGGTGTTCTTCCATCGAAATCGGTCTAGCGGTTCTCTGAATCTCTGGGGGCAGAATCTGCCCCCGGCAGTTTAAACGTAATTCTGGCCGCTCGTTGAACTGCATCGGCACCACCCGATTCGTTTTATGCTTGTAGTGTAGTGTATACAATATCTGTAAAACAACAGGCAATCAATTTTATGGTAGTTTATAAGCGATACGACTAGGAATCATGACCAGATTTCAGTGACAGAAACCTTGCGCCTCAGATTGGGTGAACAGAACCTGACCCCACTCGACACAGGCACACTTTTTCATTTTTTTACTGAAAACTTGGGAGAATGGGCAGAATAACGCTTCAAGCACAATGTTCTCGACATCACTATAGGCCCATGACAGCAATTCCAAAGACACTATACAATTATCTGAATAGGCCACAAACCAAATTTAGTTCACTTATAAAAAAGTTTGGATTTCTGTTGAAAAACAAACTTTTCAAATTGGACAATCTGGTCGGCAGCGCATGTTGTTTGTTTGATAGTACCGGGCCACTGCAAGCACAAAGGAACATATGTAGAAAAACAATTATACCTGCCGGTGGATAGTTCACGAGAAACCCCGCTGACATAATGTGCCCCGTGACAGAACGTGCCCCGTTCTCCCCTATGCAATGTGAGGAGCGCCGAGTCAGCTTGGGGGTGGCGGCCGGCGCGGCTGCGGCTCGTGTGGGCAGTTTGGCGGAGAAAGGGGCGACGCGCGGTTGTCGGTGGTGTCCGCGGTGGTGATATCTGAGGCTGAGAAACAAGACATTGACGAAGAATCCATGTTTGGACGCTACAGTAACTCCCGTTACTTGATTTAAAAAATAGCTGACTGGCAATGCATACCACTGCTCGCCAAAAGGCAGCCGCCTTCCTCTTCCCCGTGTTTACCCGCGGTCCACCAGTCACCTGAGTGCAGAGCTGTCAGTCGTCACGACAGATGTTGACAGGTGTTTGCGCTGGAGCTGGCGCCGGGCAGTTCCGGGTTCTGTCGCGCTCAGCGTGTCTCATGACCTCGTGGTGCCGCGCTCAGCGTACCTCGTGACCCCGTGACCTCGTTCTGCACTCTGCCACGCTCAGTGGGGCTCGTGACCTCGGGAGCAGCCGGAACTCACGTGTCGCCGTGGCCGTGGCCGACGGCGGCGAATCGACAGGCTCGCCTGTCTGTTAGTCTGTCTGTCGGCCTATCTGTCGGCCTTTCTGTCGGCCTGTCTGTCGGCCTGTCTGTCGGTCTGTCTGTCGGGTCTGTCTGTCGGGTCTGTCTGTCAGGTCTGTCGGTCGGGTCTGTCTGTCGGGTCTGTATGTCGGGTCTGTCTGTCGGGTTTGTATGTCGGGTCTGACTGACGGGTCTGTGTGTCGAGTCTGACTGTCGGTCTGTCTGTCGCGTCTATCTGTCGGGTCTGTCTGTCGGTCTGGTCTCGTCGGTCTTGTCTGTCGTCTGTCTGGTCGGTCTGTCGTCTGTTCGGTCTGTCGGGTCTGTCGGTCTGTTCTTGTCGTCTGTCTGTCGGTCTGTCTTGTTCGGTCTGTTGTCGGAGTCTGTCTGTATCGGTTCTGTCTTCGGTCTGTCTGTCGGTCTGTCTGTCGGTTCTGTTCTGTCGGTCTGTCTGTCGGTCTGTCTGCGGCCTGTCTGTGGCCTGGTCCTGTCGCCTGTCTGTCGGTCTGTCTGTCGTCTTGCTGTCGGTCTGTCTTCGTCTGTTCTGTCGGTCTGTCGTCGGTCTGGTCTGTCGGTCTGTCTGTCGGTTCTGTCTGTCGGCTCTGTCTGTCGGTCTGTCTGCCGGTCTGTCTCGTCTGTTCTTGTCGGTCTGTCTGTCGTCTGTCTGTCGGTCTGTCTGTCGGCTTGTCTGTCGGTCTGTCTGTCGGTCCACAGACAGACTGTCGGGCCTGTCTGTCAGTCTGTCTGTCGGTCTGTCTGTCGGTCTGTCTGTCGGTCTGTCTTCGGTCTGTCAGGTCTGTCTGTCAGGTCTGTCTGTCGCGTCTGTCTGTCGGTCTGTCTGTCGATCTGTCTGTCGGTCTGTTCTGTCGGTCTGTCTGTCGGTCTGTCTGTCGGTCTGTCTGTCGGTCTGTCTGTCGGTCTGTCTGTCGGTCTGTCTGTCGGTGCCAGGCGCTGCGCTGCGCAGAACTCCGGTGGTGGAGAGCCAGCTCCGGTAGCAGCTCTTCGATTAGCCCGCCATTGACTGGTGGCTCAGCCGAACGCCATTGACTTGAGCGCAGATATTGACCCGCAGGGATATTTCCAACCAATATTTGCATCGAGCAGGGATGGTCACCGATAACCAAAGTCGTAAAACCCAAATTCTATCCTGAAAAAGAAGAAGCATTGGTCATTAATCTTGCCGACAGGTTACTTTGGAGATTGTTTAGCTGATTAAATGCCTTCGAGGCGGCGTTTCATCTTGTGCTTGCGCGCACACAACAAGGTTATCGCTGGCCCTTATCTTATCAGCGTTGAGCATTCACGCTTCTCTTATGCATCCATCCTAATTCCTCTCTCGACACTCCTCTTACTCATTCTTGCCCGCCTATGTCAAAGTTAATACCGCCCGCCATTTAAATTAATGTCACGATCCTTGCACTAGCGACGCATCAAAACACGATGAACTACGTCCTCCAGGGCTCCCGTTCCAAATTTCCTGCTGTCAGAAGGGAGGAGAGGATTTTACTCTGTGTCTCCCCAAATGGTATCTTTCTACTAACGTCGCAGTGCTCTGTTTTTCGCTGCACCTCCCTTCATTAGGGAGGTCGCTGCGACATGGCCGGCCTGTGCCAGGTCGGCCCTCTTTTGGCCGTCTGCCTATCGGCCTCGTTTTGGTCTGGCCACAGCAGATCAGCTTCCGCGCTCGAACCCAACGCCAATGAATTAGGAGCCCATCATTTAACTCCCTCGGCCACGGGTCTGATGGGTTCGGCCAAGGAGAAAATCGTTTCAGTGAAATGTAGCATTTTAGATGTGGTATTGGCACAGACTTCGTTCTGCTCGGAATATAGCAGAATCGCAAAAAACCTAAAAGTGCACAATTACTTCTTTGATAAATACTTTTGCATTCGTAGCCAAGAACGCAATTGCTTCTTCGATAGGTCTTAGGCTTCATCACGGTCGGATGCTGGGCATGCTGAAAATATAGCTTTACATCGTTATGCGCCGCATGTGCCAGACATGTCACATGACCTCGCAGCTTAGGACCAGTAATGGGGTCATGGAGGCCGATTTTCGGCTCAGTGCCGTCTCTATGATGACAATTCCCGGGGTTTACTGGCGCACCAGCTGCTGTGGTCGTATTTTGACCATCGGTGCTGACGCAGTCAATACTACACATTTATACTCTAGTGCCTACGTATCCCGGATCTCTGAGGCTCATAGGGTATCAGGATATGGTCGTACCATCGCTACGGCTGCGGGAATTATGTATTTATCATGGCCTGGTCTGAACGTACAGCAATATCTCTTCCTGTGACTCGTCAATTACATAACGTCAGATGAAAGAGAGAGGAAAGCTGTTTAGATCAAAAGGACAGAACAGTGTCGCTAGCTTTGAGCCAAAGAAGCGACCATCCCCGGTACCCCCCCCCCCGTCCCCGTCTCTGTCAAGATCATCTATCATGGTCCAGTGGTGGTAGTGGCCTGTGCAATGAGCAATGTGTATGCCCTGTGTGCAATCGAGGGAGCTGGAATAGAATAACCCGGCACTGGTGTCGATTTGTATACTTTTTGGGGGGCGGGCCCCCCAATAATTTCAAATTGTAACATTAGGCCTATGGCGTTGCATGGTAAGAATGGAATTATAATGTAAGCAGTAAGCATTGCCCCCCCCCCCCCATCATTTTCAGAACTTGACACTCCTGTAACCGGTCTCCATCATCGTTTACTGAGATTTGACCGCGATCAGCCAGTCCGCGAGACAGGTGGACGCCTTAGCATTTATTAGAGCTCAGTGCACCACGCCTAGATACATCTCAGTCATAAGCTCGTCAGCCGCCCACTCGCGAAACAGACTTGTGGGCGATCGGCGAGATTCAGTCACGGTCAGTGCGCTGTGTTTGATCACTTTATAGGTGTGCTGACTATATGACTCCCAGAGGAGCATCCTGACCACACAATAATCCAATGTAAAATTGAAAAAGTGTCCGTATAACAGCCCGTCAATAAGTTGTCACACCCACACTTTGACAGACTAGAAACATAATCTAGAGGTAGCCGTTTACGTTGCATATCGACCAAAGAGCAACCGAAGTGATGGCACTTAAGATAAAGGCTATTATTACAGCAACTCCTAGAATTTTAATGCCAGTTCCTGGGTACAGCAGATCATAATGACTATGAATAATTTAACTGCTGATTCAAGTTGAGAAACTGCAGTGGTTTCAAAAGTCAGTGAATCTATTATCGTGTCTTGTTGTATTGTCTTCGCCAGCTAGGCTCATCACCAGATATTGTTTTCACAATTCAAACAGGCATTGACGATAGCTTTTGGCACCAAACAGCAAACTAAGCAAAGGCTCCGATAATGCTTTTATACAAACGTAAGTGAGGCAGAACGAAAGCTGGTCAGTGTTTGCAAGTTATAATAGCGTAAAGTGTGTTGCGTTGCACTGACAGTTCTTGTGTTAACATCAAATTTGCATAACTTTGACTCCCTCGAGAGTGTTGCAGAATCGCATAGTTAGAAGGCTGTTGATATTGAGCAATTGTGGAGCAGAAGCGAATCAACGGGGCTTTTCTCGCATTTGCAGATCTTAATCGTTTCTGCCTTGCATAATGACGGCACAAAATCATCTCAATTAAAGCGTTCGCTTCCGTCTTCTTTCCGAGTGGAGTCATGATTAAAGGGAACCTAAGGGAAAAGGGAATTAAAGGGACACCTTCAACATAAGCTTTTAAATCAGATAGACTTGTTGTCGGGTGTACTGAGAAACCTCCAAATCGGAAATATTTCCTTCCAAAACGACCTAGTTACTGAGTTTCAACGCAAAAACCGTTGGGTACTTATTTGGTTATTAATATCGTGACGATTCGCATACGTCATCAATACTCCACTGTAATTTCTACTGCACTTCGTTTCTGCTATTTGAAACGACCGGCGACCGTCAACGTATCAACTTCGTCAATTTGGAAATTTTATTTTTGGCTATTACTTTGTAAATTTGCACTATATTTTTAGTTGAACATAATGCCGACACTCGTATTGAAAATGCACGCCTTGTGGTGGTTGGTTGATGGTTCGTAGTTCATACCAGTAACTGCAATATTATCTGCAATAGAAGTACATGCAGTATCGAAGTCACTATCATGAGGGATACATTCTGCATGTGGTTACAGTTTAAAGGAATTGTATTTGTCAATTGTGAACCGATTGCAGTTATAAATTACCAATAGATGTGCCGTGAAAAGATGGATGTTTAATAGATGACTGGTTGGTGTCCATGCAATATATCGATTAAATTTTGACAAAGTTGGTTTTATGTTTTCGCGAAATGACGCTTTGCTAAAAAAAATTGTAGTATATAGTTCAGTATAACTTTGTCAATTGTCAATGTTAACAAAAAATGAAAATAATGCCGACGACACTCGTATTGAAAAGGCATGCCTGTTTGTTGGTGGCTCGTATCGGCAGCTGCAATATTCTCCGCAGTAGAAGCACATGCAGTATTTTAGTTCCTTATGTTAGGGATATATTCTGCATGTGGTTACAGTTTTAAGTAATTACCATTTACCTTCGTCAGTTTTGAACCGATTTGACATGGGAAATTACCAATAGATGCTTCGTGAAAGGATGGGTGTTTCATATAGAAATATAAAAAATCCAGTTACAACAAATTGCTTCTTTTTCGCAAAAAACGAATGCCATAATCGTAATCGGGTCATTTTTCTCCATCATTCAACATGCTTTTCCCAAGGTGTTATATTCCCTTTAAAGTGCAACAAAAGTCAGCACTTAACTTGCTATGTAACACTAGACTATGTCGCTTGGGTAATTGCCAATCGCTGGAACACTGCGTTTTAAAGTGGGACAATGGAAGCGTTTTGCTAATATATTGATGTGCAAAGTTGCACATGTCGTTATTGGAGCATGGAAGTTTTTAAAGAATGAGTCAGGGTCATTGTCCTGAAATAAATTGGTAAGACTTAAGAGTCATTATAACTTTTCCGCAGGTAATTAAGATATTGATGTAGTTTTCAGAGTTATCAGGAGGATATTGTAATATATATAATGATTTAATCCTCTTGATAAATCTGAAAACTACATCAATATCTGAAATAAATACTTAAAATCTTTGCCGGTACGATTGAGTTGATACTATTCTAGCCTGGCCGTGGTAGAACTCTCAATTCAGCCAGATAATGTAGAGCTGTCTTCCCTTTCAATGTATACTGCCACTTCTGCGTATGTTGATACTTATCCAATCGCATAGGGTCTTACACCACTGCGTATACATTTTAGAAGGATGAGGAACGTTGGTACACATAAATCATGAGTAACTGCTCAGTTCACACGAGCTCGTCTGATGCAATATTCTTAGGCAAACCGTATATCTCGACAATAAAAATGCCTGCTTATGTAAGGCGTCGAAGATTATTGTCAAGTGTGTTACTATTTCATGCTACTACGATAAAGTGTTCAGAGCACGTCGATCCTAATGCGGCACAAATTATAAATTGTCAAATAGCTATTTTCCAGGCTTGTCACAATCTAGAGATCAAAGGCTGCAAGCAGGACAGACTGAGTAACCTTGACTCGTGCCTGCTCCAGTGACGTATGGCCTGGCATTCAGCCTGACCGGGTACACGAGGCATTGCGCCTGGCCAAGATCCAGCCGCATGGTTCCGCCGGCGGCGGTCGATTCCTTTGTCCTTGTTCCGGATGGCCAGGGGATATGGGTATCTGGAACCTTGCCAGGCCTGCCCGCGTAGCTCACGCCACCGCTCTGGCTGCCAGCTCGCCACAGCGCGTTTTCGATTGTCTGTCTGTCTGTTTTTGCCGTTATCCTTGATATGAGCTGATGTCAGTCTACGAGGGCGAGAGGAGGCGTTCCGAGTGTGGTGGCGATTTGGATCAGGTTCTGACAGAATCTGGTAACGATACCGATTCAGCAACGGCGTTGTTTTCCTCAGGGCAGGACGATCGTGATCTTCTGCGAGTGCATGCTGTCTGACCGTCATAGTATTTGGCGCAATGTTCGTGAGTTCACGCTACGTCCGGCAAATTGGGAAGAGGTACTACTGAGAAAATGGCGCCACAACAGGCAGTTATTTTAATCATCCTTTTGCCACTGTTGGCCCGCTACTGCTGCTAAGTCGAGAGCCGGTAATCCTCCTCCACTCCCACCGGTGGCCCTCCTCGACTCCCACCGGCGTTCCTCCTCGACTCCCACCGGCGGTCCTCCTCGACTCCCACCGGCGGTCCTCCTCGACTCCCACCGGCGGGCGCCCCTCCTCGACTCCCACCGGCGGCCCTCCTCGACTTACCCCACCGGCAGGTCTCCTCGACTCCCAACCCGGCAGGTCTCCTCAGACTTCCACCGGCGGTTCCTCCTCGATTCTACCCACCGCGGCGGTCCTATCTCGACTTCCCAACCGGCGGCCCTCCTGACTCCCACCGGCGGTCCTCCTCGACTCCCACCGGTGACCCTCCTCGACTCCCACCGGCGGTCCTCCTCGACTCCCACCGGCGGTCCTCCTCCACTCCCACCGGCGGTCCTCCTCTTTACTACACATACCACCGGCGGTCTCCTCGAACTCCCACCGGCGGCCTCCTTGACTCCCACCGGCGGCCTCCTGCGACATCCCACGGCGGCCCTCCTGACTCCCACCGCGGTCCTCACTCGACTACACCCGCCGAGGATGTCAAGAGCTCACAACCGCGAGTAATGCAATCTGCTGCCCACGTACACCATCCGAATTGTCGATTGTCAATTAGTTCCAGATTTTCATTATCGTAGGCAGTCTGATGCGATGGAGTGCCTCTTCGTGCCTTACGTAATACGTTAGTGTTATCCAGTCATTGGACCTCATAGTCTTCATCCAGTCAACGCCAACCTTATGCACTCTCCTTCCTCTTGGAAATTTCCAGTTGCAACTGTTGTTCTGACTAACAAGCCAGGCTATCGCGACCAACCCAACAATGTTAGACCCATTTCAATTATTGCACCAGCCACCAACCACTGAACCGCGTGGCTGGAATGCGGCGTCAAAACTGACTTGGCGTCATACCGTAACAATTAAAGGAAACCAGTCACTTTGACAAGCACTGTAAATGTGTTAATAATTTGTGCCTGAAATGATGAATATGACATTGGTTTGGCTACATTATTAAGATGTGCCACCTTTTTCTCAAGCAATATATTTCGAGAAAAAATAGACTCGCGTATTCAAAAGGTATAGATTGCGAGAACGAGAAGTGGCACAGATTAAAAAGTGGCGTATATGTTATTATTACATTTTGTGCTTGGAAAGAAGTTGCAAAAGATTCGAACTTTTGTATTTTGTAAGTAGGAAGTGCAAATATAATTATTATCCTATAATTGTTCACATAACTAGCATAATATTGTCAATGGCGAAGGGTACGCTCGCTGGTCCAGTATCGCTGCTATTAACACGTGCTACCATATTAAGTCTTTCAACAAAGAGCCAAAAAGTTTAACAACTCACCAAATTGCAGGGTAAAACACTCATATATTCGGCTGGAAGAGTTCTTACAGACAAACGGAGTATGCCGTATGTGATATCTCGACATGACCTCAAAAACTGGTATCGCAGTTCATAAAACCCCGTTATAAAAGCGGCTGATTTACTTTAAAAAACAATATTCTTCAGCCGTGGATGTCGTGGGCGCTAGTCTATTTCAAATATGGCGAGACTGGGCAATTTCCGCTTCCTCCACACGTTGTCAGCGTCCATAAATTCATATTTTCTTAATTCCAGTTTTATCGCCCCGGCCTGGCAGTCGTTTGCAGCCTGCTGCTGGTTGTTAAGCTAGTCCCCGCTAACGAGTGCTTCTTACGGTCTGGACGTCTGGTGAGATCCCGTAATTATAGTTACGCTCACAGTGGCTGTGTGCCCAGCAGAGCAGAATGTGTATGACTTAATGGGGTTGCTACTAACGCAGTTAAGTTTTTCTGACATTTGTCTGGTTTGTTGTCTCTGGATGATTTTGAAATAAGTGCACATGGTGCGCGCATAACCCAGTCGGTGGCTAACGGAAACACGGATGTAATTGCTGCTGGGTGGATTTGTGGGGATAATATGGCTTTTTGTGTTTGCGTTTGTCGTTTGTCTCCATCTATTTTGCTCCTGACGCTTATTTACATGTTTGGAATTATCGGTGGTCAAACTTGCGTGGTGGACAATATCCTGTCTCATATCCTCTCATATACTCTCATATCTCATATACTCTCATATCCTGTTGTCTGTCTGACGGTGCTTGAATGGCGCATCGGTCAGCGACAGAGAACGAGAATTGGCCAGCAAATCTCAAAGTTACAGTCCCGAAAATCACGACCAGCGTGAATTTAGTGCAGCCGCCAACTTGTCTGACCGCACAGCCGCGAGACCAGGTACTCCGCCACTGGGAGGACGGGGGGACGTGTCTCTCTATTTTTGTAAACATATAACATTACGCCTGTGGGCGTTACATGGACAGAATCTACTTCAGAATGCCTCTGCCCCCCCCCCTTCCCACCACACACAGTTTTCCGAACGTGGCGGACCCAGTGAGCGAGGCTGCAACGCCACTAACTGGGCTAAATGCTTCACTGCAGTTGACATGAACGACATTGACGCAGAAACTTCACTTCAAAGCACAGTATATGGAAGCCGTAACGTTGGCCAATCATTCCAGCTGAATAATTCGCCCTGCATGTTGTTACTGGCTAAAAATAGTTCCATCGATAAGTGATTCATGATATCGCATTGCAGATTAGACCCAGGGCTTGGCTTGTTAACACAGCGAAGGCACGTATCTTTTATGTCCACCTTAAGGGTGTGTCATCATGCCCGTTTTAACGTATGTTGCTGCTACTGTCGCGGCCTTCATGTTTTGCGAAATATCGACTAATTCGTTTTACCGCAAAGAGAGAGAGAGAAAAAAAAACAGGTGTCCGCGTACAGTGGCATAGTTTGCACTTGTTTCGCAGTTTGTTTTATTATTAAGGCCTGCTTTTCTACAAGCGAAGTGTCTCAGAACCACCTCTTCTCTGCCATAGCTTGACATAGAGCAATAATTGCTCAACCGTATGTAGCCAAATGGAACAGCGTGGCAACTAAAGATCAGCTGCCATCTAAAGATAGCTAAGCATTTGTGAACGCAATTGCATTGGACAATTGGATTTTAGAAACACTTAAGGGTGTGAAACATTTTTAGTTCAGTTAATATGCTCCCAGACTCGTGCGTGAAAAGTGCACACGCACGCACACGCACACGCACAAGCACACGCACACGCAAACATATGTATGTACAGTCAGTCTATTATGTATCTTCCCCTTTTTCGCCTCTAAAACTCGTCTAATTTGATTTCTGTGTACATGAAGGACTTATTTTAGGGAACATGTGGTACCTACCTAGGTAGGTACCACATTGTCCCTAGTATCAGTCCTGGCCCATGGCGCCAGGATAGTATCAGTCATGGCGCCCTTGTATCAGTCCTGCATGTACACTGAAGTGAAATTAGATGAGTTTTATAAACTAAAAAGGGGAAGATACATAGTAGACCGACAGTACGTGTCCACGCACATGCCAACACAGCTTTCCTGATGGGCTGTGCATATAAGGCTCTCCATATCTACCCATCATAGTAAGCGTGTCACCGCTATCCATCCCATGTACTGTTTTGCATATATATCTGTGTCTGGTGGCCATCCTGCAAGTACTTACCAAGTGACTTGGAAAAAGTTTGTGTGCAGGATTACAAGGATTTCGTCAGGGCGGGAGGTCTGCAGAGCCCTGATTACCGAGTTGGCTGCAGAGCGACCGACCTACCGGTCCGTACTACTGCACCATTCACTACTGCAGAGCCCTGATTACCGAGTCTGCTGCAGAGCGACCGACCTACCAGTCCGTACTACTGCACCATTCACTACTGCAGAGCCCTGATTACCGGGTCTGCTGCAGAGCGACCCCCCTACGGTCCGTACTCACTGCACATTCACTTACTGCAGAGCCCTGATATACGGGTTGCTGCGAGAGCGAAACCGACCTAACCGGTCCGTTACTACTGCATTCCATTCACTACTGCAGAGCCCTGATTACCGGGTCTGCTGCAGAGCGACCGACCTACCGGTCTCGGCTTCCAACAGAGCCATCCCGACTTATTTTCAGTCTGATCAGCGACTACATTAGCACCATTCACTCCTGCTTTTTTAAAGCCTGTCACTTCAGCCTTTTTCAGTGATTCTATAGAGCTAATCAAACTAGAGGAGCATGAATAGGATGCTTCGAAAAGAAACGAGCCTATTTGTGACTTCGGAGTGCTTTAGAAGTAGAATTGCAGTTTCATTGTCACCAAAAATGAAATGATTGCAAAGCGCAGGATCAACCCGTAACGGTGTCATAAAAAAGGTCTACAAGCAGTGTTCTAAAGCTGCTGCCATGGGGATTTGACATCAGAATCCTTTCCTAATCAAAGTTGTTTATTGTGCCTTTTTATCTGAGTTCGTAATATCGGCTGTGCTAACCAAAGGCAGGGCAGGGTTCTCCATGCTCAGCAGGCTGTGAAAGGTCTCTGCCATTTGCTATTGGTACGTAGTCCCGTCAGAAGTCGTAGCAGGCGGGCCTGGACCCAAGGTTATTCGGACATCTCGCCTGGCCATGGCGAATGAAAAATTTAGTATGCGCTTTCCCACATGTGCCAAGTTAACTGTCATTGCTAACTTTCTGCTACCCCAGGCCTAGCATCAAACTCCGCAAATTGAATTATATTTGACGAGGCCCGGTCAAACGAAAGTGACGGAGAGCGAGTGGAGCAGCTGATCAAAGTCCAGGAAGGAGTTCACGGGAATGCAGTAGGTTGCATGTAGTTATTATGCGCCACTTAGAGGGCTTTCTCAATTCACCATCAAATCAAATTTGGTCAGAAACTTGGGACACGCAGTCCGATACCATCATGAAGGTTTAGCAGGCTTGTGTTGTGGCGATGAAGTGTTACCCAAATTGTTACCCATATTAAGGTAAGGTATTGGCAATGGGTGCTACCCAAATTAAGGTATGGTACAATCGCTTCGAGAGCGGCCGATCTTTGGTGGAGAATGACATGTGGCCCGGTGGGTCTTCCGCGAGCAGGAATCCAGAAGTGACAGAGACACTGCGCGCCCTCGTGATGGGAAAACGACGCATAACCATAAAGGAAATAGAAAAGTAATTTGGTATTGCGTACGGTTCTGCACAAGCTTTTTTGATTGAGGATTTGGACGTGCGCAGGATCGCAGCAAAATTTGTGAAAAAGAATCGTGCCTCACATGTGAACAAGATCTTCGCCTTATATGGATATATGGATATGCTGAGGTCTGAGCTGCGCCAATGAAGACCCGCAGTTTATGAAGAGGATGATGACTGTGACCATGTGACTCCTGTTTATTTTCCCAGTGAAGATATCGCTGAAAAGCACCAGTTTTGAGGACAACGAGAAGATCAAGACAAATGCGACGAAGCATCTGTTGGCGATCGCAAAGAGTGAAGTCTCACATTTTTTCCAGCAGTGGAAGGACCACTGGGCTGAGTGTGTGAAGCCGCAAGGGGCATACTTGGAAGGAGAAATGAGTCTGAGCTCGGTAAACATTAGTGATGTGTTTTTCCCAAAATTTCCTGACCAAAACCAATCCAATACCGAAAAGGAGGCATTTTGGTTGTCCAAATATTGACCAATTTCGGTTGAGGCCAAAAATGTCCAAGATTTGACCGATTTTCAAATAGTATTCTTATTTATCCACACTGGCAAAAATAGCTTTGTTAACATCATAATTCATTTAACGCATATGTACAGTTTCCAAAAAGCCATCATAATTGTGAAAAAATACATTTGGCAAGCAAAATTGTGGATGCCGCAAGCAAGACTAAAGACATTCACCTTAATTAATTGAATTTCGATCAAATTTTGTATCAATTTGCTGGATAGAAATAAGAATGCGTAAAAATGTGACAAAAAGTGAGTTGTTTAAGATTAAACTGACCGAAAAGTGTCCAAGAATGTATAAGCCTGACCGACCGATTACCGAATCGGTCGCACAATTTTTTCGTAACCAAAATTTTGGTTACCGATTGACACCACTAGTAAACATGCTTGTTTGTTTTCGTGGGACAAAGGTGGGATACTTTTTGATCAGGCCTCGTATGTTCTCTGTGAGATGTATGCAGGGACGTAGCCAAGGGGAGGGGGGCACGGGGGACATGTCCCTCCCCCCCTGAGCGAAATAAATTATCACTAGATAGAATGAGATTCTCTGAAAACCCGACTCTACCCACCCACCCCCCACCCCCGGTCAGCAGCATATGGCTGAGGAGCAAAATGTTATTTTTTGCGACGTGCCCCCCCCCCCTGAGCAAAATTCTGGCTACGTGCCTGGATGTATGTACCTATATTTATGAGAGTATGGATACATCACATAGTATTTGGCATTTACATATACTCTTTCGTACACTTTCATACTCCGCCACGATTAAACCATTTTAACAATAATAATTGTTCAGATATCGGCTGTGGAAATAGTTATCCAAGAAAGCATGCTGCTGATAGAGCTGTGCCATGTTTAGATGTAACCACACGGTCTGGAACAAGGAGCATTTGTTTTGCTGACCATTTTTGTCTAACTTTTTCTCCAACGACGAAAAATGTTCGCTTACAGCTCGCCTTTGTCATAACCAAGCCATGAAACCACAAATATATATCTCTTCCGCTGACTGAACCACAAATAAAACCTGAAACCTCTTCCGCCGACTCACCGTTGATGCTGATCCTCATCCGCATTTCGTCATACGATGTCATACGTCATTCGATCACGCAGCTTTAAATAGATAAATATGTTTGAAAGGTACTCAAATTGGATGCATGTATATTTCCAGACGGATTTTCACTAAAAATAACCATCACTGATGACATTGTGGCAGGACAACTGCTTCGTTGAAACAACTGTCACTGCACATATATCACTTATCTGGCTGTGACTGAGCAACACTGCCCGTTGTGATGCCTACGACCGAGTAAATCACAGGATTTGAGACTATGACGAAATAAATCCGTTTTGACGACTCTGCAGCACGAGACATATTGATCATGGAGTATCATGTCACATGTCACATCGGCTAAGTGTGAAATGGATAGTTTTGGGATCGAATGTCAACTGTGAGTGTAGATTAATGGCCCAGCCAGCAATCCGTATTTAAAGCGTTAAGTAATGTGCGAGGAATCATCCTGCATTTGACCATCGAAAATGAATGTTTCCGTTACTCCTTTGTTCCGAGATTATTCACCTAACACTTCAAAGTCGGACTCAACTCTTGGGCACTGTAAGCACGGTCTATCTTTGAGAGCACGATCCTATATTCACTGCAGCTACGGGTAAATAACTCCTTCTCGGCTCTCTGGAACTGGGTAACGGCGCTCTTAAAATTATGCATGAGTAGTTGCTATTGACACTTGATAATGAATAGCAAGCCGTTACTCTGTATTACAAATGCAGTCCTGCCATAAACATACTAGTGAAAGAGCATGGAATTTAATTCACCGCGCAAAGGGAAAATAATCGTTCAATTTAGTTAATGTCTTGCTACTAGTCTATTTACAGATAAAGTCAAGCATATACCTACATTTCATACATTTCTGTCATAAATTGATACAACACCAACACGGGGATGCCTATTGCCTAATGTACAGTCGGTCTATTATGTACCTTCCCTTTTTAGTTTCTAAAACTCATTTAATTTCACTTCTGTGTACATGAAGGACTGATTTAAGGGAACATGTGGTACCTACCTAGGTAGGTACTACATGTTCCCTTTCATCAGTCCTTCCTGTACACATAAGTGAAATTAGATGAGTTTTAGAAACTAAAAGGGGGAAGATACATAAAAGACCGGCTGTACAGTGTACAGTCTCTCTTGAAAGTATCTGTGCATGGGTTGCGGCGATCCGGCGAACTACCTAAACGGGTTTGAAGGCCCTGTGTATTCAGAGGCCAGACCGGCTCTCCGACTGGTCAAAGTCATGTCACCCTCCCCTCTCTTCCCACCAAACCCAGCGCCCGCCTTGGCACTCCGTGTTAGTAAGCCGCTGTCGTGTTTCGGGCCCACAGCGCCGAGATTGGTGAATTACCGAGCCCCGGTAACTTTAAGCGCCCGCGAGAGCCCCGAGAGGAGCGCCGAAAAGCGCGAAAGGCCAGAGAAAGAGAGAGAAGAGAGAGAGGAGAAGAGAAGAAGAGAGAAGAGAGAGAGAGAAGAGGCAGAGAGAGAGAGAGTGAGACGAGAGAGAGAGAGAGAGGGGAGCAGAGGAGGGAGAGGTGAGAGAGAGAAGAGAGAAGAGAACAGAGAAAGAGAGAGAGGAGAGAGAGAGAGGAGAGAGAGAGAGAAGAGGAGAGAGAGAGAGAGAGAGAGAGGAGAGTGGCGATTTGAGTTGAGAAGACAAATGTTAGTGATGAGAGCGAGATGAGGGTGAGAGAGTGAATGAGAGTGAGTGGGGGAGGTGAGTGAAAAAGAGTGGAGAGGCAGAGTGGAGAAGAATAGAGTGGGAGAGTGGGGGGTAAACGTGATTGGAGGTGCGAGAGTGAATGTGAGGTGGAGGTGGCGGAGCAGGTTGATGTCATTAAGTGAGTGTGAGTTATAGTGGAGGTGGCAGCGTAAGAGTGGAGATGTGGATGGTGGAGGGGAGTGGCGAGGGAGGTGAAGTGGGAGGAGTGGGTGTGAAGGAAATGAGTGAGAAAGCGAAAGAGTGACGTGAAGTGAGAGTGAAGTGAGTGAAGCCAGAGTCATTTGCACCGCACTCTCCACTATCAGCTGGGCGTAGTGCTAAGTTAGGCCCCGATTTACCCTCGTTTGCAGGCCTAAGTATAGCTCGCAGGGGTTTCTAGCAAACGCAGCGACGTTTCAAGTGCTTACTAGCTGCCAGTAGACCACCTGGGTCATTTGTGCACCTGTAAGAAAAACTTTACTGGGCCGCTCAATTAGCTAAAGCCTCTGTATATGCAGCTGTAAGGTGATGAACGTGAGAGTATATGAGTTAGTGACGTTTCTGAGAAAGTTGGCGTGTCCGCAGCGAGTTCGTGAGTTGACGCGGGGTGCCATAAGTAGATCGTGACGATAGTAACCTATTTCGAGCATCCGTACAATCACTATCGGATATCTAACTCATCGCGTCGCCTAGTGATACCCTTATATCTAGATCTTCTGAGCCTGAGTCGACGGACTGGATGTCAGAAGGCATCCACTAGTACTGACGCCTGCTCGAAGCACGCTGGGTTTCCATAGGCCCTCGCTACGCGATTCCGGCCGTGCACCGATCCAGTGCCAGGTGCGTGAGAGCGATATGGTGGAGCTGAAGCACAGGCGGTGATAGGAGCCGAGAGTGGAGTGAGAGCGAAGAGTGTGTGAGGAGCGAGGGACTGAGCGATGAGTGAGTGAGTAGATGGAGTGATGGAGGAGTGAGATCTGAGTTGAGTGAGGTGATAAGTGAGTGAGGAGTGGATTGTTAGAGTGAGTGAGCGATAGTGAGTTAGTGAGGTGAGTAGTGCATGAGTGGAGTGAGTGGATGAGTGAGTGGGGAAGACGTGATGATTATGACGGTCGAGGTGTGGAGGAGAGCGAGACTGCAAGAGCCTGAAGCGCTAGGGCAGAGAGTGCTGGGTAGAGCGAGGGACGCTTGAGAGCGAGGGGAGGAGCGGGAGATAGGAGATTGTGGAGAGTGAGAGTTAGAGAGTGATAGCGAGTGAGGAAAGAAGCCGCCAGAAGTGAGAGCGGAGAGCAGAGAGCGGCTGATAGAGGCGAGGAGCTGAGAGCTCCCGCCCCCGCCCGTCGACGCCGCTCGACGCGCTCCCCGTCCCTCGACCCCCGCCCCCCCCCTCCCCCCCCGCTCCGCACGCCACCTTCCCTCTGAGAGTGCAAAGTGAGATGACGGTGCCGCCCCCCCCTCGCGGCTCGCCCGCGCCCGCCCCCGCGCCGCCCGCCCCCCCCCCCCCGCCCCCCCGCTCTCCCCGCCCCCGCTGAGAGTCCCACTCGCCACGGCGTGTGGAGCTGAGAGCTGGAGTGTGAGAAGTAAGATGAGAGTGTGAGTGAGGAGCCAAAAACGGCAGAACGCTGCCGGACGCGGGAAGTCGGAGAGTAGAGTGAGATGAGTGAGATCGACAAGTCTGCTGAGTGTTTGCATGAAGCGGAATTAGTGAGAGTGAGTTAGCGATGAGTGAGAGTTAGTGAGTGAGAGCGAGAGTGGTGTGCGAGTGTGAGTAATGGCGAGAGTGAGTGAGAGTGAGTGAGGAGTGAGTGAGTGGATAGTGATTGAGAGTGAGTGAGAGTGAGTTAGTGAGAGTGAGAGTGAGTGAGTGAGTGAGTGAATGATGTTGAGTGAATGAGTGAGTGAGTGAGGAGTGAGTGAGGAGTGAGTGATTGATGAAGTGAGTGAGTTAGTGAGTGAGTGAGAGTGAGACTGCAGAGCGGGCAAGAGATGTGAGAGTAGTGAGTGCGAGAGTGACGTGGAGTGTTGAGAGTGCCCGAGAGGATGTGAGTGCCCGAGCTAGAGTGGAGAGAGCTGAGAGCATTGAGAGTGGTTAGTGAGTGCCCCGATAGTGAGTGGAGGATCGGAGAGTGAGTGAGTGAGAGCCCGAATATTAGCAAAGTGATTGCCAATAAGTGAGTGAAGTGAGTGTAGTGGAGGGAAGAGAAGCGTCGTGAGTGAGTGGTGAAGAGCGATATGAGTGGAGTGAGAGGATAGTGATGATGAGCAGATAGCTGGAGTGAGTAGAGTGGAGAAGTGAGAGGCAGAGTGAGAGTTGAGAGTGGAGAGTGAGAGTGAGGAGAGTGAGAGTGAGAGTGAGAGTGAGAGTGGAGTGAGGTGAGGTGATGCTGCTCTCGAGAGCGAAATGAGATGAGTGAGAGCGAGAGGTGAGAGCCGAGGTTGACTGAGCTATCTGACCACATGAGTGGTTGACGATAGTGAGAGGTGTGAGTGAGTAGACTGACAGAAAGTGAGGAGGATGAGAGAGTGACGTTGCGCAGAGTACGAGAAGATGTGTGAGTAGGGTGGAGGGATCCAACTGTCCCAATGCGTCCACAGACAACTAGACGGTATGGACTCGAGCTGTCGCAGATGGGAACCAGTGTAGTCAGAGGTTGAGGAGATTTTAACCGCCTAGCTGATACTACCGACCTCTATCAATATATTAGCGATGTGCCAACACCCATATGCTATATCATGGCGTAAATTGCCGGAACGCAGCGCGACATGCCAGTGAACCGATCTGCTTTGACTCCTCCTCTGTACTGATGAGGAGTCGTGGCAGGCGCTCTAGTGCGCTGCAATTCATACATATCATGTTGCTTATTGACATCCCACCATCATTACCAAACATAAAGCGAGTACCTATATACCTGTCTCTGGCCTACATAGCGCATTCTGTCTAGCATAGATTCCTCAGCGATGAACATCCTACGCTGTGGCGTATGTCAGAGCCTGCTGGCCCGGGGATGGTGATTCCGGAACCTCACTTCGGTGATCAGCCCGGCTCGCTCGGTCCCCTGCGCGTTCACGATCCCTGGTAGGGTCATACACTCAGTGACCTCAAATTTTCCACACAACCGTGGTTGGCGGTGCGCCCCACCGCAGATGCACAGCGATACTTTCAAGAGAGACTGTAATGCACCAAACATGCTACAAAACCGGTCCTGCCTTAAATTTATAGGTGAGCGAGGATATGAAACTACATACATTGGCGAAATCCCAATTTTAATTCACATCCACATAATTCTTTTCGTCTGATTTGTTGATAGCAAAGCTCTACCCTGCTGGACGCAGCCCCAATGCGGTTGTGACTTCACAAGTTGTTACCGCAGTGGGTTGGACATCAGGTACAGGTCATAGGTACCAAGGTGACTTTCGGTCAGAACCGGCGGGAGACGGCGATAATTCCCAGGAGAAGCCATCTTGCCAATGCGAGCGCGAGGATTTTCAATTACGCGGATTCAAGTCGAAGTCCCTATCCAAGTTCAAGTCCACCAAGCTCCATTGTTAGTATCCGTGGAGCTGTCAGTGCAGCCACAACAAATTGCTTGAAGTGCACATTGCGCATACTCCAGTGTAGCACTCGATGATGATGATTGGTGTCTTAGGGCGCTCCGACAGTGAAGGTCACATGACGCCGAATGTCGGAAGCACTCGAATGTTGAAAGTTCCGAGTAAAAATATATAATACTTCTGTTAAAT
Source organism: Semibalanus balanoides (assembly GCA_014673585.1). NCBI lineage: Eukaryota > Metazoa > Arthropoda > Thecostraca > Balanomorpha > Balanidae > Semibalanus > Semibalanus balanoides. The sequence continues at coordinate 37,072 of VOPJ01006121.1, forward strand.
AACTTCGGCTGGCTTCTATGAAATTTCCAAGAACACGATACACGATAAACACGATACCTTTATGTTTATCGGTAAACAGTAGACGAAACAGTTGACACATTTCTAACTTTGGCACACAAGGGGAACAAATTAGGGGGCATTTACCAGCTTAATCCGCGCCCCGCTCTTTACTCCCTCCCGAATATTCTCAATTACTTGAAAACTATAATATATAGCAACTTCAAACTTGCAATACCTTATGCTGCATCAGTTTAACGTTTTCTTAACATTCCTAAAACGTGGGTATGCTTGAAATATAACTTTTAATGATTATCAATGATTTATGTTCGTCGTGCCCCTTAAAACCAAAAAATTAATAAATCATGCAATTTGTGGCCGGAAGGAGTTAAGTATTTGAAAAATCGGTAAACAACGAGTGAATGCCACATTGCCAAAATAAACCCGTAAAATGTAGGAAATGTAATTTTCTTCGAAATGGTGTTCTCGATTTGTCTAAAAAATTGAACTTCGATCTACAAAAAAATGTTATTTAAAGAAAATACACAAAATCAACGATTTTTAAGACCTTAAAAACAGGACATATGTTACAGAGGCAGGTATGGACAATATCAAAACCAAATTTCAAAGCAGTATCTTTGTTTTTGACTGACTTATCGCTTCCTAAGTATAAGTAGCTTATTATTTCATTTGTTTAGGTTGAATTATTTGCTTTAGCGAACAAATAGAGACAAATAAATGTTACCACTGTATTTCTGAGACAAAACTGGCAATCAAACATGCTTTGCTATGTATTTACATTTTAATTACCTTTTGTGAAATGACCTTGACATCTGATGGAAATTTATGGGGTCAGGATAGTAAAATGGTTACTACTTACAATCAAATTATACATGTAAAATACCTCATAAAACATGTGTTGCATGACTTTCGTAGAATTTTCGCCAATGGTGACCTTTTTTACCAGACCTGGACCTTTGCTACAATTCAATTTAACTTTTGCTTTTACGGGAGATGTATTATGCATTTGAGGGAATTCTGCGCGACACCAATCCCAACCTAAGGCTTTGGATGAAAAGTATGGCCAACAAACTCAAAAACCTCAATTTTGACCTTTTATCTTATTGCGATCTCACATGTGACCTTATTTTAATAATTCCGGGTATGTGTTAGATACGTCGCCTTAAAGCTTTCGATCTCCGCATTGCACTTTTCGCTGCGGTTATGGGTGCGGAAGATACGAGGCGAATAAAATTTACCCCACCCCTTCCGCGTTCGGCTGCAGATCCAGCGGCGCGCCGGTTAAACTTGATATTGGCTTTTGTTATTGTAGAACAGCACTCGAAGCGATCCACGCCAGGGGAGGCAACCAAATATAAAACTTTGCGCAACAGAGCTGCGAAGCTTGAGAAGTTCAATATAGATTGCTCTTTGACTGCAGTTGCGCTTTTTTCATCACTGAATTATTAAACTAATATTAATTTGCGAAAGAAACAGAAACTCAAACAAGATCTTACCTTGAAATGTGTATTGTTCTTGCATAACAAACATGCATGCATCATACATATTCGCTTGAGCATTGTTGAGTGGCGAGTGATCTTATGATAAATGTGCTGAACGTTTCCACGATTTCCTTAGCGAAATTTAATATAGGAACCTTTAAACCCATTCAGTTTCAGTATATGAATATGCCTATAATCTTGTTTATATTGATCGGAATTACGGATAGCTCAGTAGATAAGGTGTTTGGCTCGGAATCCATTGGTTCCGGATCATAAACTCCCTAAAAATCCCGAAATCTCATCATTCTGTCTCCTTGTATGGGTCAGCGTAATAGAACCAGATGATACATGGTACAAGAGTTGCATCGTCGTAAAAACCAAACACTACCGTCTTATATCTTCTTTACAGGTTTTTGCCGACCAAAATGCCAAAATCGCCTTAATAGGAAATTCATTTATTATTATTTGCATTATTCATCACTCATCACTCATTCGATTCGTAAAGTAAAATCATCGGTTCTGCTGCTTATGAATGAAAACGGTATTAACCCCTAACTTGGCAGTAATATATCATAGAAAAGTCGAGAAAAAAAAAATCGAGAAAAAAGGAATAATAATCTATTAAAATATATAAAAAATATATTTTAAAAATAATAATAAAAATAATATATTTGAATATATATTACTGCCATGTTATTGATCATTCTTTTGTATATATTCTCATTCATCATGGCAAAAACTACCATCGAACACATTAACCCCTAACCATGCAGAAATACTTAGATCAATGAGTAGAAGTATATTCTGTTATTTTTAACTAATAAATAATTGCCTTGACCAATTTGAGCGAGTTTTGGGATGCACTGTCTGGATATCTGTTTCTCTGTCTATTTGTCTTGAGAAAATAACCGTCTGATAATGGCGCTCCCTGTGCCTGGCAGGCTTTCGAGGCTCTGGAAGGTCTACTGACTGAGAACAATATCTGCATAGCGGTGAAAGAAAAACTGAAGAAGGACTCGGGTGTGGCAAAGGAGGCGGCCTACGACAGTATTGTGAAGAGGCTTCTCTCCAAGGAGCGCGCGAAAGGTCAGTCCGGCAATAAGTTGCGCTTTGAAAAACAGACAGACAACAGGACACCGCACTTGGAGCTCAGGGCAGCAGCAGCACTCATGCTACGCGCTGGAAACCACTGCCGGCGTTAGACAGAGAGCAGCACCACACATGTCAACTTATATTCCTGTCCCTAGATGGCACTAGTGGAGAACGCCTTAAGTTAGGCTGTACCGCATAACTGAAAACCGAGAACTATGGTCTGCGCATTGAGGAGGCGGTAATGATCAATGAGTCATTCTGGTCATCTCATCACAAGAGAGTAACCATATTATTGAAGCCGAAAACGACCGTTCTAGAGCAAGTTTTGATTATATTACAAGGGCATATCATTTTAGACCTTATTTTGTATCGAAAATAAACGGTCAATTGTGGGTGCTATTGAAGCATTACCTTCTTTGTTATCAACGTATGTATTTACAGTCACAAGGGATTATGACTTCTTGGCCTAGATACAGTAACACTAAGTACCGCTTATGAGTCGTGAGTGGATCGGTACACCGAACTAACAACTTTTGATATGTTCTTCTCTGCGGTAAGATATTGGTGAAGATGTTCAATATTAACATCATATAGGTTTTATGTGCAAAATGATTGCATTGTGTGGGAAACCTACAATCACTCACAGTCCCGATCAAAACACTCCGCCCACCTTCGAAAAATGTGAAAATCGCCATGACATGACTACAAAAAAGTTGTAAATGTGTAGAGTGAAATGTAAAAACTGCAAACATTGAAACATAGCCAAGAGGTGAAAATGTATACAAAGGTTCTGGGACTGAGCTGATTGGTATTACCGTACTTCTGAAGCCTCGTCTCAGCCACCAAATCGTATCTACAAGGGCAATGGTGATATTGAAGGAGGTGGGAGGTGGGGGGAGGGGGCTGCGGTTGGCTAAGTCACTATGTGGTTGGATGAGCATTCACACTGTTCCTTACCAAAGAGTAAAAACGCTGTGCTGCTTATAAACGTGCTCTCTTTTTCCATTTAAGGCCCGGGAATCGAAATATGATATTACTGTTTAAATTTCACATTTCTGAAAACCCTGAGCATTTATTAGATAGGTACTGGTACTATTTGATACCTTTGTCAATCCTTATGTGGAGCAGTGCACTAATGGTTATTGCTGGTAGGGAACATTCGTGCCATTTAATCGTCCTACCCGGTCTTAAACCCAATGACGCAGTGCTTTTGACAGTTGGTTTGATATAATCCAGCTTACCGATTAATTACACGTTCGCAATATGAACTTATAACGATGATCCTCCCACTGTTTGAGCTTGCTATTTACACACGCCAGCCGCCTGAAGCACCCTCCTCTCACACAAAATCAGCCCTGTGGATCGGAGCTGACCGTGGGCACCTTTCATAATTAAACTGCCTCAAATTTAACCACCAGCACGCTGTTGGCATGGTACGACAGGTCCAATCGAGCAAATGTACGGTGATCGCGGCCCGGTCGTATCAGTCGGCGGGCCACTCGTCCCGCCCCGGTCACCTTGACAGTCGCCGACGCGTCGCGGCCGACGGCGACGGCGGCGGGAGCCGGCTGTGCCTGCTGCAGCGTCGAAGCCGTCGAATGATGTTGAGAAAGGCGCCACGGACTCTACACGGGGTAGATGGCCGCTTTATGAAACAAACCGATCGCCGGAGGGTGCAGGCCAGACTGCGACGTTGTGTGACAAAGGCGAATTTGATTGTGTCCCTGTCCTGTGGCAGAGATAGTGCGTATTAAAAGGATGGGCCTGCTAGGGTGTAATCTGCGATGTTATGGCAGTAGTCAGTACGGAGTTAGCAGGAACGTGCAGGTTTATTTATTCGTCAACCATATTATTATTTGGGAAGTCTTTGTGAACAGTTGGCTGAGATGGAGCTAGCAGTAAAATGCTATAACGTAGCGGTCTGGTACTGAAGGAACACTCTGACCGTTAAGCTTTGGTCACGGAAATAAATCCCATGCAAGAAAATGGGATCTTCATAAAAATAAATAAATAAAATTGTAATCAGTGCGGCAGCTCAAACCGGCACAAGGATGGACCGGCCGGAACACAGCGACCCCGACTGCTCAGCCGGATAACCTTGACTGCTCAGCAGGATGACCTTGACCAGTCAGCAGGGTGACCTTGACTGCTCAGCAGGATGACCTTGACCAGTCAGCAGGGTGACCTTGACCGCTCAGCCGGATGACCTTGACCAGTCAGCAGGGTGACCTTGTCCATGTCCAGTCCGTTGGTTGCCGTCCTCGCCTCAGCTGCTGGGTGCCTGCACACAAACGCATTGTGTTAAGTGTAGTGCGCAATATTACAAGCATAAGCTTACTTGTTATGAACTTATTAATCAATTCGTGTATCTCCCTATTATCAAGCTGTTTAGTTGCATGCATATTGCATAACATATATTACCAAGAACTGATAATTATACAAAAACATATGGAAAAGGTATGAATACTTAGGGACTTAGTATGAATACTAAGGGTCAGGGAACCTAAGTATGAATACTTAGGTTCCCTGACCATCAAACGTCTCGTATGGTTATCTTTCTCGGTCGGCATGCATGTGAATCACTTATCTCAGGGCTCGACTCGAGGCTCAGGCTATGCAAAGCGGAAAATAAGGGAGCCTTCTCGGCCGTGGCTCGCTTATGCACGGAGCTCAGCTCGACGATGCGACATCCGTGAAGTGTCGGGTGCCATTTGGACAGGACATTGTACCGTAGCACCGCATAACTTACCGAGACTTTGAGATCCGGCAGTCGCTGTGTCGTTGTGTCCAGGGTTCCGACAGTCGCTGCGTCGTTGTGTCCAGGGTTCCGACCGTCGCTGCGTCGTTGTGTCCAGGGTTCCGACCGTCGCTGTGTCGTTGTGTCCAGGGTTCCGACCGTCGCTGCGTCGTTGTGTCCAGGGTTTCGACAGTCGCTGTGTCGTTGTGTCCAGGGTTCCGACCGTCGCTGCGTCGTTGTGTCCAGGTTCGACCGTGCTGCGTTCCGTGTTCCAGGTTCCGACCCGTCGCGCGTCGTTGTGTCCCAGGGTTTCGTATAGGAAAGGCTGGCAGCAGGGGCGTCTCCACGAACCGAGAGTTGGGGACGTAGGCATTCTGAAGTAGATTCTTTCCATGCAACGCTCATAGGCGTAATGCTAAAATCCGAGAATTGAAGGTGGATGCGGCCCTGTTTGCCCTGGGGGGACGCCCCCCCGCTTTCGACGCCCATGGCTAGAGCACAATCCTCGCGCAACTGCGCGAAGTGGATGCGGGTGCCTATTCAAATACATTAGTTTCACGCACGCAGTGCCTGCTCGCACCGTGCGCATCGTGCCCATCGTGCGCACCCAGAATCGCAGCCGAGCGCACATTGTGCGCAGCTGGTACCCGTACCGCCGTGCGCAGCTGGTACTTGTACCTCCCATATCGTCTGCGCGCAGTGTTGGCACGCAGTCCCCGCAGCTTGAACCGCAGCCACCCACAGACACCACAGTGAATGCAGCGCCTTACATAACGGATATGTTAATAGAACCTGTCCGTATGTCATCGCACCAAACCTATTAGCTTTCCTTTCGTACATCCGTCGTGATCGTCATCATTGTGCTCAAGTAATACTATGAACGTTACAAAATAAACGTTCATGGGAGCTGCGTTGTATGTACAGGGTGTCCCAGAAAAGTGTACCTATTTTCAATTTGTGATAACGAGGGAACTATCAATGTCCGGGAATCCAAACCAAAACCAGAAGATAGCATTATCAATGCTATTTTAATTGCAACCTCCCGCTATCATCTCAGTGTTCCTAGACACCAGTTACAGCACGTGTTCGAAGTGACCTCCTTTCCGCTCCAAGCACAATATTGTCCTCTTCTGCATGTCGAAAAAGACACAGTTGCAGGCTGAGGCTTGAACCTGCCTGATGTGGCGTCACACCTTCAGCTTTAGGTTCCGGATGGTATTCAGTGCTGACTGATACGCTAGGAGACTAATCTGACTGATATAAAGGAAGAAATAAAGGGGGTAAAATCGGGCGAGTGAGCCGGCCACGGTGCTGGGGTTTCAACAGCGATGAGATGGGTGCCAAACTGCTCGCGCAGCCACGCCAGGTTCTTGCCGGCTCGATGAGGTGGCGCCCCATCATGCTGGAACTAGGATATGTTAGTCCTGCCATCTTGTCTCTTCCAACGAGCTGTCAAGAGCATCTCCAACACGATGTTGTGCTGTTCAGCGATGACAGTGACTGTCCTTCCGGCGTCATTCTCGAACCAAAAGGGCACGATTATGCCCTCACTGCTGACCGCACGCCCGGCTGTGCAGTGTGCACCTCTCATGGCGTAACCAAGCCTCTGGTGGATGACATCTGGCCAAGATCCGGACCAGATTATTCACCTGTTTTGCTGGTTGGGCTCTCCTTTAGAATATCTTTCTCGACATGAAGAAGAGGGCAACATTGCGCTTTGAGCGAAAAGTGGGACACTTCGAGCACGTGCTGTTACTGGTGTCAAGACTCAAGAGACATTGAGATGATGGTGGGTTGTTGCAAATAAAATAGCATTGACAAGGCTATCTTTTGACTTTCGTTTGGATGCCCGGGCATTGCTAGTTATCTCGTTATCACGATTAAAATAGGTACACTTTTTCTAGGACCCATGTACTTTGATAATTTTTTAGTTACGTAAATAACTAGTATTCCAGTTGTCCATTGTAACTATGAATATGTTAAATAAGTTAAATTAATAGCGGGATTGGCGACCTGCGACGGCGGGCTTCTGTGGTGGCACCTGACGTGTTTCCTGGCCACCAGCCGAGAAAGAGTCTGGATTCTTCCCTCTCCCTCTGACCCCACCGATGCGCTATCTGGGACACTAGTGAGTGTAGCAGCTCGGTGAAGCTTTCCTCATCACATTCCACCAAATACCGCTGCAAAGTGCATAGCATTTTCCACTCTGCTCGGCGCCGTGTTTCTCGAGAAAACTGAGAGAGACGTCGCTGGAGATAGGAGCACTGATTGTTGTGTCGAGGATCGGATTCCGATTACCCCACGGGCCCCGTAAATATGGTGCAATCATCTGGCCGTCACCATACCGTGGAACAGGTTGAGTGTTATTGGCGACATATTATCCTTCCGTCAATATACCGTCACCATACCGTCACCATACCGTCACCATACCGTCACCATACCGTGGAACAGGGTGAGTGTTTTTGACGGCACATTACGATGCGGGTTCTGCAGTCTTCTAAAGGGAATATAGCACTTTAACATTAGTTTTTAACTGAGATAGCCAGATTGTCGCGTGTACTGAGAAACCTCTAAATTCTGCAATTTTTCCTTCCACAAACGAACTAGTGCTGAGTTTGAACGCAAAAACCGTTGGGCATATTTGGGCATTTGGGCATATTAAAGTTTCGTGACGTTTTGCATACGTCAAAGTAGTTACTCACTGTGATTTCAACGCACTTCGTTTTTCGCTTTTCTGAATCGCGTCCGCCAGTATTTCAGTTACTTGCCAGGGGGGTGACACTACTTGGAGGCCCTATAGGCCGCCTTATCGAGCCCGAAACGACTGTTGTGGACGTACGAGTCTGGCGGCGCGGCCGCCTGCGCGCGCTGAGACGTTTTGCCCGCCTGCACGGCTGCCGTGAGTGCCGCTGCGCATGCGCATATAATGCACTGGCAGAGCCGTATCCAACGGGGGTCCCTAGGGACCCCTCTTGGGCCATTTGGGCCCCTTTAATTGGACAAATTGTATTTGTTTGAGAACGGCCCGAGTCCCCTCAGACCTTGCAAACGCCATCTTAGACCAACCGAGCACTTTCTCAGATCAGAATACAGCACCCTCGTGCCTGGAAAGGGCTCTCTAGACAGGCCCAGGGTCCCACAAGCTAGCCTGGGGCCCCTTTAGCCGTTCGAGGGGCCCTCGAGCTGACCAAGGGTTCCTCTAGCTGGTCGAAGGCCCCTCAAGGTAGCTGAGGGCCCCTCGAGCTGACCAAGGGCCCCTCAAGCTGAAAAAGGGCCCTCTCAAACTGGCCGAGGGCCCCCTCCAGCTGGCCATGGGCTCCCTCGAGCTGGCAAAGGACACCCTCGAGCTTGCCATGGGCCCCCTCGAGCTGACCAAGGGCCTACTCAAGCTGGCTGCGTGCCCCCTCAAGCCGGTTGAGGGCCCCTCAAGGTGTCCCAGGTCCCCCTCAAGCTTGTTGAGGGCCCCCTCGAGCTGACCAAGGGCCCCCTCAAGCCGTCTGAGGGCCCCTAAAGCTGGCCGAGGGCCCCTCATGGTGGCTGAAGGTCCCCTCGAGCTGACCAAGGGCCGCCTGAGGGCCCTCTGAAGCTGGCTGAGGGCCCCTCAAGGTGGCTGAAGGCCCCCTCGAACTAGCCAAGGGCCCTCATAAACCAGCCGAGGGACACTCAAGGTAGCTGAGGGGCCCTCGGCTGGTTTCCCTCACCCCTCCCCAGAAGTTTCGGGGTCAACTGACCCTTTTGACCCCCCGCACCGCGCCGATGACGTAACCGGAGGCGCCTGCGAGGGAGCTGTTGCCTCCGGTGACGTCTCGGCGGTCCGTCGTGTTCCAAGGTCAAATGTTTGTGTCCTTCACCGTCCGCCCGCGTCCTCCACCGAAAGGTTTTGACTTGAATAATTTTGAAATGAAATGTCAATTTCTTCTTTGTCAGTTTCATTTGGATTTTTCAATTTTTAAAATAATGGCGACAATGGTCTCAAAGGCCCAGCTGTTGATGGGTAGCTGCGATACCGGTACCTGCCATATTCTCCGCATAAAGCATATTCAGTACTAACTTCTGTATTTCACTCACTGTCAATGGGCATTCACTCTGATGGACTATGTTATAAATGAATATTTTTGACAATTGTGAACCGATTTCGAATTAAAAATAAACCATAGATACTTCGTAAGGTGACAAATGTGTTGATGGGTGGCTGGTCAGTGTTCAAGCGATATATCAACAAATATGTGGCATTTTGGGGGTTGACGAGATGGCTCTGGTTTCCCCTAAAACTGATTGGCCATACACTTTGTGAATTTGCATTTGGATTTCATTTGAAAAATAATGCAGAGAAACGGTCTTTAAAGGGCCCATACTGTTGATGGTGTGGGTGTCCATACCGGTAAGCTTTAATATTCTCCGCAATAGAAGCATATGCAGTGCTAACTAAATGAATATCATCAATGGGCTAATCACACAAATGAACAAATGCACTCTGGTGTGGATATAGTTTTAAGTAACTACATTGTTAATTGTTTAGTTGATTTCCTATTAAAAATACTAAAAGATGCTTAGAATAGACCCCAGTGCAAACATTTACGCATTTGTACCTAATCGCGTCCAATATTATAGTTGCGAGTCAGGAACCAGCGAACGAGGTGTTTACGTTTTTACGCATCTGATTCAAGGAGCGATTTTTGCCGTTCGATGCCTCCTTGTGACGTCACAACTCCTTTTGGTGACGCAATATGTTGTGACGTCACATGTCAGCATATAACTATTTTTCAAATTGCAACAAATTTCTGACTTTTTTCGCAAAAATGAATGACAGGACGTATCAGGGCTTCTTCTCCATCATTCTACATCTTTTTCCCAAGGTGCTATTTCCCTTTAAAAACCATACGCTGCTCTCTTCTCCTCAGCCCGAAGCACGCTCAGCGCAGCGTCACAGCATACAGTCCTCGTCGCCGGCGCTTAGCGGCACCGGGCCGGTATCCCACATCCCCCTCCTACGCAATACGCCTGCTCAGGACTGTACAGTGTACATACTGAGGCCTGAGGCCCAGTCGATGATGTATCCCCTTAGGACCGTGCCAGCCTTCCCCAGGCTGGATCTGACCCACTCGTCCGTGTTTGCCTCAATCGGTAGAGGCGCCGGCATAGCGGTATCCGATGCCGCCCAATACTAACAAGGTTTGATTTATGCCGCCATTGTTTGGTTATCACATGTCTGATCCTATATGGATTGGTATGGGAACAATTACCACTATGGATTGGCGATCTGCGACGGTGGGCTTCTGTGATGGCAGCGGACGTGTTTCCTGGCAATCAGCCGAAGGAGAGTCTGAATTATTCCCCCCCCTCCCTCTAGCCCCACCGATGAGCGTATCTAGGATGGTAAATACACCTTTTTTGCGACGACGATATCATACTGAGGGAGACATAAGTCGGTAAAAATATAGATATTGCCTTGAAATTTGATTTTGGTATCAACCATACTTGGTTCTTTTTATTTTTTGTATGTCTCTCTTTTCTTTTTTTTATATATATCTCCGTTTTTTCAATGTTGGAAATTATTATTTTGATGAATTTGCAAAAAAATACCCAAATCAAAATTTCAATATTTTTGAATTAACTGGATTATATTGGAGAACCAAGTATACATCACACAGCTGAATTTCAAAGCAATATCTATATTTTCTCACTGTCCATTATTTTTATATTTTGTATTTTGTTCCTAGTATGATAGGCTGCTAAAACGTGGTTCTACCATCCTATATGTAAATACGTCACCGAAATCCCCGGTTCTCCAGCGCAGTGAGAGAGCAGCGCACACAACATGGTGCACATCCACATTTAACCCAGCTGCTGGTTGACACAGAGAAGCGAAGTCGGGGGAGAGAGAGACGGAGCCGAGGTGGGTGGTGAGCCTCTCTCTGGCGCCGCGCCGCTGATTGGTGCAGCTGCTACCGAGTATGACGCAATGGGCCCACAGACGCTGACGTCACCAGAGTCCTTCGAGACGTGCGCTCACCAGCTGACACTGTGTCAGACAGGAGTGTCACCAGCAGCGTGTCACGTGTCACGCACAGCCAAGTGCTGAGAGGATAAAAATACGACCGGAAAAAGGCGTTGTCGGCCGTTTGTAGAAAAGGGACAAAGCTTGTGGGTTCCGTAGGAAAACGGCGTTGAGACATTGGGTACCTTTGTTGTCCGCTGTTTATTCTATCATTTACTTTTGCTGTTCAATAGTGACTTATAAGTTGTATGTACCATAGTGCTAACATCGTTACCATTTCAATCAAACTTTGACACCGTTCTTCGATGTTCTGCGAGTCCATTATAAATTGATTGATCGATTTGATCGTGTATTGTAGCACCGCACTATCACGATATTCACAATAATCGCCTTATGTAAATTTCCGTGCATATATATGCACATTGCACATGCACATTCCACATGCACATTCAACATGCACATTCCACATGCACATTCCACATGCACATTCCACAATGCACAGTTACAACATGCACCATTCCACAACCAGGTGCAAACATTCCAGCATACATTCGCGGAGCATGCACAATCCACATGCAGCATATCCACGGATGCAACATTCCACATCCACTACACATTTGGCATTACGATCTATATGAGTATCGACACCAGCGTCCAGGGGCGAAGCTTCTCCAAAAAAACGTTGGGGTGAGCGTGGGAGAAAATCGCTTAACCCTATTAGTGCAGGAACTCCCGGACACCCCATATAAGTGGCAGGGGAGGCATTCGGGCCCCCCGGAGATCTCGAGATCTCCGCCGTCCGATTTCCAACAAATCAAACGCGGTCCTGATTCCACTTAACATGATCCATTCTAAAAAAACGATGTTTATAAATCTTAAATAGGGGGCAAACTGGGGGGCCAAAAAGTACAGAAAAATAGAGGTATTTTTGATCATTACAGCTGCCATGTTTATCATAACCGATTTAAGAAGAGCAATCAACATTGAGAATCGATAGATATTAGAATACGAAATTGATATCTTGATACGATTTGTTAAATTCAAAAATTAGGCGTTGTGTAGGTCACCACATAAATTGGGGGGCGAAGTATAATAGACGTAATTCAAAGACGTTTTTTGATGGCTTTTCTGAACAAAATGCCAATAGTTCGTTATTTTTACATCATACAACATAGTAATTAAAGAAGATTTGTTGTACGCATAGGCGGTGCAGGTTAACGAAAAGGAGGGCCAAATATAACAAAATATATAGCAGTCATGGCTTCTACCACGGAATATAACTGCAGTTACTGTCATAGATAGTTCCATTTGATGCTGAAAAATCATCATAGGCGTACCCAGGATCCAATTTTTGGGAGGTGCAAAACTTTTGATAAAAATAAATCCCGCTAATATAATACTGAACTAGTCAACAATTACTTTTCTGCCAATTTGTCAAATTCAACATACGGTTACCACGCTTTTTACCAACCCTACCTGGGCTCGTCCTATATCCTCCTTCAAATGTTCCAAAAAGGACCCCTGGTGCTTTTTTTTCATCGTGAAATGCAGTAGTAATTGGTCCTTGTAGGCCCATGCATCAAAAGCTTCCTTGTAATAAATATGACCCCCTTTTTTCTATTCCACGCGCCTCTGCACAATAAAATGTATTTATTTCCTCTCCTGGACTCATGTTCCAGACTCATTCTCACTATCTGTTTATTGCACCGTAATCGCTGGTATATCGTTATCACTATGCAAGTTTACCCCTTTTTTCTGTGCCTGGACACGCCCTTTGAAACTCAAGACGTAATAAATTATGCAAAAATTAGAAGGAAAAACTATCTTCAGCATCTTCATAGCTATAAACGCAGTTTATATTGCTTTATTGACTGTCAGCTAGGCGTTCATACTTTTGGAAACCCCGTTTTCAGTAGCCTACGTAAAAAAAAATACATTAACTCAATTGAAACAACAACTAATTGAAACTAATTTGAATCACCAGTAAAGGCTACTGCAAACTCTTCATTCTTTGATCCAGTTAGGAAGAATCCCTGAAGACCGCATTTCCTATTTATCGTAATTGTCGCCGAAAATCCTCCCAAAACTGGGCCCTGAACCGCTACTGTGTTCAAGAATCAGAAACTTACCAATTTACTTCCAGATGTGAACAATTTTGAGGACAAATCCGAAAAGTTTCACAAGCCTACTCGTAGCCGGTTCGGAGACTATCTAAGAAAAACATAAAGGGGGGGCAAATAATTTGCCCCCCTGCCACTAATAGGGTTAAGTACCATCAAATCCACAAAATACAGATTTATCTCCGGATTTGACCCACTTCCTCGTCAAAGTTGGAAGGGGGTTGAAGCCCCCCCTCCCAACTGAATAGGAAACTACACCCCAGCACAGCGTATATTACAAGACAGTGTTGTATTACTGACACTACAGCATCCTCTGATTTCAAAGACCACAGACACTGTTGACAAGTTCTCTCCTGAAAATGGCCTCGCACCGCCAACCTCAGAAAACGCACAGCTCGCGAAGCGGTGCCGAGATTCCTCGCAATCCCGGGCCGAAATGGATCGCACGAATCTCGCTCAGCTCCTCGATGTAATCACACAACCGTTCCTTGTAATGGCGCCCACTTTGATAAGGGAATGCAGCGTTTCACGTGAATTCGCCCCATGCGTGATATGCCAGAAACACGTGTCTTGAAAAGACAATGGCGTCCTTATCGGCGCTGGGTGGGAAGGTCAACTCATTACTGTCAGGTGTTAGGAAGTCCAGCTCCATGCTCCATGGTAATTACTCGCATAAGTGCCCCGTGTCCAACACGGCTTAGGAAGAGCTGTAACCAGCTCCGGGAGAGTTTTAATGTAAATGAGAACTCCTTAAGCGCAATGAGAACATTTCAGTGCAACATGACAATTCCATATATTTTGTTATTTATTTCAAGAACGGCATTTTAATTCCAATGCAGCCAGCATTGTGATTACCTTAGCAGTAAGTTTGATTAGTTTCACAAATATGCGAAAGTATACGTAAGTTCGAATAAATTGCACGTTTAAACGGCTCAGATGCATTCATTTTAGAAGCAGCGTACGGAACTATGGTCGTATTCCAAGTGTGCTCAGTTTCAGAGTGTGCTCAGTTTCAGAGTGTGCTATTTTCAGAGAACCGCTACTGAAGTTGAATGCGCGATGTTATACGAAGTATGTTTATTTCGGCCGAATAGCCTCCAATCAATGCAAATGTAGCTGCACATTACCTAACCTGCGGCACTGTCCGGGTCACTATCGAAACGAATACACTCTAAAACTTGATTGTTTAATTCCCAATGAATATTTTCCAATATTGCGTTTAATTCTTGGCTCGCCCTCATTGCCCTCCTATCCTTGTCGTGTAGTGCGGATGGTTGGCAATTAAACCTAAGATACAAACCAAGCCATTACAAAACACTTTTTTAACTGGAACGATGGAAGTTACTTAGATCAGATTCGAACGACTATTATGTTTGCGTAGGGGTAGGAGACTGTTGCTAGTCGTATTTCCGGGTCTGGTTCGTAATCAATACAAATCGTTGACATTAATGTCGCGCTCATATCCCCAATTAAATGCCTATGCACGTACATACTTCATACTTCATAACAATAGTTACTGAAACAACTTCCTGTGGCATTTGGCAACATCAAACTACCAGCTAACCACGACATATTGCCATGCTGTAGACTTGCACAATTGCAATTTGTATTGCAAAGAATTTGTGCAAGCTATGAATAACTTATGTTATAGGTTGCAAGAATAATGATGTCTACCACAAAACCTGACCACAAGACCGTGGAAGACCTGATGTTTGAGCGCCGACTCGCTCATGGAGCTCCAATGGCCGCTGTCAATCTTGTCTCCCCTCTTACCTTGCGACATTGCTTCTGCTGCACCGATATCAAACCCTCCATCGGCATCCCATCCGTCTCATTCCCTTGCGTGGGTCCTTTTCGCCTTGAGGTCCCTGTTCGTCAGGCAGCAGAGCAGGCGTGTTAGTTCGAAATGCGCTCACAACGAAAAAGAAATCTCCATGACAGATAGCCCATGGGTACATCGATTGAGAGCTCGCCATTCGAAAGTTTTCAATAAGCGGCTCTCGACGGGTCCAGGCAGCCGTGTTCCCCGTCAAACGTGTGTTATCTATCATTAATTGTTCACGACAGTTTGGCAGTGGTTAGTGCAGGGTTCCACGGTGTTTCTATGACGGGTCGGTGCTCATCTTATGCGCAGGTTCGGTGGTGGTTCACGGTGTTTTCTATGAAGATTCTGCAGTGGTTCGGCAGAAGCCGGCTGCCACGGTGTTTCTATGACAGTTCGGTGCTTCTATGGCAGTTCGGTGGTGGTCCACGTTGTGTTTCTATGAATTCTGGCAGTGGTTTCAGCAGCGCTCCCCGGTGTTTCTATGAAAGTTTCGGTGCTTCTATGGCAAATTAGGTGGAGTACAGCGGTCTCACGAGTGGTTTCCTTTATTTGACAGTTTTGCAGTGGTTTCGGCTAGCAGCGGTTTTCCAATTCGGCTCGCTGTCTTAAAATGACAGTTCGTTTGCTTCTATGGGCAGTTCCGCTGGTCGGTTCCAACGGTAGTTTCTATGACGAGTTCATGCTAAGGGTGGGTTCAGCGTCGCGGGTCAATTACACTTATACGGTGTTTCTATGAAGTATCATTCGGTGCTTTTTCTTGGCATAGTAGGTCCCGTGTGGTTCCGGTGGTATAATCTAATTTGACGGTTCACATGCAAGTGGTTAGGGTTCAGCCGGTTACAGCGCTGTCCTTCATATGACGGTTCTGCAGTGGTTCGGCAGCGGTTCCACGGTGTTTCTATGATGGTTCCGCAGTGTTTCTGACAGTTTGGCCGTGGTTCCGCGGTCTTCTATGACAGTTCCGCGGTGGGTCCACGGTGTTTCCATGACAGTTTTGCGATGGCTTCGCGTGTTTTCTGTGACGGTTCGGCGGCCACCCGTTCGGCGTACGGCTCTCGCTGACAGCTTCCTGACCCAGTAACCCACTCACGGCATGACTGCCAGCTAATCAAGGAGCAGTCGAGGGTGTAATTGGGCTGAGACACCGTGGAAGCAAGGGAGATCGCTGAGACCCTCCCTAGTCGCACGGTCCGCCGCCTGGTCCGCCGCCTGGTCCGCCGCCCGGTCCGCCGCCTGGTCCGCCGCCTGGTCCACCGTCTGGTCCGCCGCCTGGTCCACCGCCTGGTCCGCCGTCTGGTCTGCCGTCTGGTCCACCGTCTGGTTCACCGCCTAGTCCAACGCCTGGTCCACCGTCTGGTCCGATACCTGGTCCGCCGTCTGGTCCACCGTCTAGTTCCACCGTGGCTGGGTCCTAGTTCTGCCGGTCCGCGCCTGGTCGCATTCAAGCCGCCTGGGTCATGGTTAAACTCTTGTATATAGCAACTATGGATTCAGTGCAGATTGGCACGGTATGGGATACAGCGTGAAAGGCACTTTGAAGGCCGCGGGACCACAATTCAGGAACTTGGGTGGCACGCCGCAGCCGGATAGTCCTAGCCGCCTGGTTCGCTGCTGGTTTACGCCGCTGAGATATTCCAGGCCGTTGGTCCGGAATCTAGTTGCGGGTAGTCTAGGCTAACACTAGTAGGTTCTAATGGCTAGCCTACGCCACAGCTCAGCCGGCTTTGGCAGTTCCGCCTGGCGCGTGGCGCTAGATAAATGAAGCCATTTCGGTATAGCGCAATGGACGGAGGTCAGAGATTCGTCGGCAGGAGGTGGATCCAAGCCAGTCAATACGCTAATCACTTAGTCTGATATATATGCTGGGTGGTAAGGATTGGGGGGGGATATTGACCAAGAGCTTCCGGTGAGCCACAAGTGAGATGACAGCCACTTAGGGTAATGACGGTGTAGGTTAAGTGGCTGCTGAAATTGGCCTGAGATAACATTGAAATGTAGGCGCTGGAATAGTAGTGTTAGGATGTGACCCGATATCTTGTATCTTAGTTTAGATAACTCGGGGTGTGTAACACACTTACTGAACGTGCATTTTCTGAGGGTCAGCTGTTGTCGCTCATTATAGGAGCTAAGTGTTATTTTTAGAATACTTAAAAGCATAATTTCGTATAAATACTAGCCATGTGACATTGCTGTTGGCAGCATGATTTAAAACAGACGATAGTTAATATTGCTGATTGACTGAGCTAGTGTCCGAGCTATCGAGTGCTAATACAGAGGGCGAGCACGGCAACTTCGTCATGTATTGACTCGCTTTTATGTCCGACCAATTTAAGATGCACACCACTATACATTTAACCTAGGTGTTACATAATTATATGGTGAAAGGAATGCAGCGCAGTTATCATTGGTGTTTCCGACTTTTTGTGTATGAATTTGAAACTTGGATCACAGAGCTAAATATAAATTGCATGTCAATACTCATATACTATTGTGGAATTTGGAGAGCTTTTCATAACATTCAGGGTTTTTAAACATATTGGTCAACTATAGAGTAAGGCAGCATGCGTCATCATACATGATTTGTGTTGTCGAGGGCCCAAGCTGGTGTTTCTCCACCAAACACCAGAGCATGCCCTGGACACCAACATCTCGTTACCACCAACACACACGGCACACGACACACCGCCACCACCCACACCGACAGGCCACAGAGACGACTATTCAAAGCAGGCCCGCAAACACGCGGCCACCCTCTAGGCAACACACCGGACACACACGCACTCACGGGACACAACACACACACCAGGGATTGATCTGTCTAATTAGGCTGATGTTAAAATCCTGTCAATCAGGAGGCGTGACGGTGATTCCAAATATCGCGTTTACCTGCGTTTACGCTGGGTAACGGACTCATACTGTGAGGTACCACTCTTGGCACTCGGGTGGTAGATGGTACTAGCCCCCTCCCCCCTACTCTGACTCTCAGAACAAATGGTAGAGATGCTTAAAAATTCAAACAGCATCAAATAGCACCTC